>CM062288.1:318319695-318582578 GCA_031216915.1 Pictodentalium vernedei | reverse complement strand
TGTTCAAACTGTCTGACAGTGGCACAGAAGGGATACTACTTACCTAAAAGCTTGAACTCCTCCGACTAGTCGACTGCACAATTGAGAGTCGACTACTGGTTTGCCCCAGAGTCAACATCGACTAGTCGACTAATCGTTTGAGTACTAATTTGCTTTATTACAATTTATAGGAGAGTGCCCACAGGCACGGCTCACACAGCCCACAGGCTCTCTCCTATGAATTGTAACAAGGCAAAGACATGTGAACAAATTTTGATGGCTAAAAATAATTGATCACTCTACCCAGTTAAAAATCATGAAACTTTCTGTATTTGGAATGTGTGTAAATTTATTTATTGATGATTAAGGTCACATATTTATGCACAATGGCTAATCATGACCGTGACAGTTTTACGGGTGGAGGAAGCCGGAGTACCCGGAGAGAACCACCGAACAACGACGAGCAGCTGCCAGCTCCCCAACATCGTAACTCCGCACTGCAGCACAAGCAGCGTTAAGATTGGTTGAAGACATGCATACCATTGACGTGCAGTACGCCTTAGTACACGGCATCCATCGTGCCCCCACGTGGGCAATGGAGATGAAGTGTCTTGCCCAAGGACACAACGCGGTTGCCGCAGGTGGGATTCGAACCGAGGACCTCTCGGCTTGCAGCCTGCACCTCTACCTACTGAGCCACCGTGCTCCCGAATGTGTGTAAATACACTTGTCCCAAATCGTAAGTGAATAGGGAAAAAAATCACCAAAGTTTGGTCACTATAGTGTAATGCCCTTCAAAGTAGAATCTCAGATAGTACCCATTTGGGCACATATCAATCTCCTTCTATCTGTCTAGGAGTGGTTTTATATGTATGTGTGTGTTTTCATATTCCCCAATAATAAACACATTTTATAAAAAAAAACAATATTCAAATTTGCATTTGCAGTCCCCCCCCCCCCCCCCCCCCCCCACACCTCCCCCCAAAAAAGGCATAGAATTCTAAAAAAAATTACCCTGGAACCTTTTTTTCAAAAAGTATTTTCACAATATCTAAGAATACAGTGTATGTTAACCCTTTACCCAACATATAAGAACCAGCCTGTGCTATTCACAAAACTCACCATTCAATTTTCATTATTTTTTAATTGTTGGTCTCAAAAACATAGCTTACGACCCCCCTCTTTGAAACAAGCACATTGAGCTCATTCCAATGAGGGGTTATAACCTGTTTTTGACACAAAAAATTAAAAAATTTAATGACTGAAGAATTTTGTTTACAAGTGTTGTCTGCTTTTGTGTTAGGTAAAGGGCTTAATGAGCATCAAAACGTAAAAAAAACCCCACAACTCACACTATTGAAAAAAATTTGTTTTTGTTTCTCAGCACATCATTTTCCACATCATGAAAAATCTTCCCTGGCAATTTTTCTGTATGACTTACAAATTTAATTAACTGTATTTTGTTAAACACTGAATTTGGCCAAATGATATTTAATAATTTATTGTTGTTTAAGGTAACATATTTCGGCACAATGGTTTATTAATTAAACGGAGAACGTATGTTCAAGTTAATGTGCTACAGTGTGAGGACACTCAGATGCCCACCTGGATGCACACCGACCGTCGTCAAACCATAGGTCTCGGTTGTTAAACCTTTACCCAACGTAACGGCCCAAACCGGGCAGCACTATTCTAAAAAATCACCAATTAATTTTCATTATTTTTTAATTTTTTGTCTCAAAAACATAGGTTATGACCCCCTCATTGGAACGAGCTCGTTGAGCTCGTTCCAATGAGGGGGTCATAACCTATGTTTTTGAGACAAAAAATGAAAAACATTAGTTATTCAAGAAGTTTTTTTGCAAGTGTCGTCTGCTTTTCATATTAGGTAAAGGGTTAACACAACTCGGGCAAAGATTTCCTGAGAAACAAAAAAATATTTTTCAAGAGGCCTTATAAAAAAAAATACAATGTACATTGAATGAGTATCACGATATAAAACATCTTAGCTTCTATTGTTTGTGTGCCATGAATAAATGAGTTTATAAAATTTTATTTCTTGAAAGTAATACAAAATTGATCATGTATGAAAATACAATATATAATATTCAATAGCCAATTAAAATAACTATATCTTGTTTTTAAGAAACCCTTTATCTAACAAACAACAAGGCAACTCTTACACTTTTATTCTCAAAGTAACTAAAACATTTCCCTCTCTTCTTCAAATAAGAAAATATTTTTTTTGATGAATCCTTTATCAAACCAACAAGGAAGAAAACATTCACACTTTTATTGTCAAACTAACTAAAACTTTTCCTCTCTTCTCCAAAAACATTGTTTATCCCCCCCCTCCCCTCCCCCCACAGGAACATGCTTAATTTAAATTAGTTCATTCTAATCTATTTATTTATTGGTGTTTAAGATCAAATATTTCTGCACATTCGTGACTGCAACATGGAGATAAAGTAATGCTTAGGCAATCATTAAAAACCCATTTTGCCCATTTTAGAGGACTTCCACACCAGGCAATTGGTTACCGGTCCTAATTTACCAGTAAAGCACTGCTTCACTTCCAAGGGATCCCACATGGGTGTTCATTCCGATGGTGGTTCATGAGCTATATCTGGGTTTCTGAAGGCAAGGACTGATAACATTCGATGCCATTTCTCGACATTTATCAGCATTTTTTAACTCGTCAAGTCAGGTAGAGTGCTAAATTATTTTTGTTCATCTAAATTCTTTCACTTGGCTTTGCCTTGCTATAATTTATGGGAAATTGCCAATACTCTACCCAAACTGAAACAACCACTGAACCCTTTACCTTAATATTTATTTATTTATTAAGGTTTAATGACACATTAACAGCCAAGGTAATATCGTGTCGATGGCAGTTTTATGGGTGGAGGAAGCCGGAGTACCCAGAGAAAACCACCGAGCAACGATGAGTAGCTGCTAGCTCTCCAACATTGTAACTAAGAACTGCAGCACAGGCAGGGTTAGATTGGTTGAAAACATGTGCACCATCGATGTGAAGTACGCCTCAGTGCACACGTCATCGTGCCCCAATGTGGGCAATCAGGGTTAAGTGCCTTGCTCAAGGACACAATGTGGGAGTCCAAATTGATCACTCAGACAGTCACCCATCCAATGACTAACCAGGCTTGACGTTGCTTAACTTCAGTGATCTGACGAGAACCAGTTACCAACCCCCAACCCCCCCCCCCCCCCCACAACCTTTACCTAACATGAATAGCAGATGAGAACCACCAAGCAATGTTGACTAACTCTGAAGGCTCTCCAACTTAATAACCTGGCACAAGATAGTATAGATTAAAGGAAAGTGCACAGATGTGCTGAGCCAACAGACTCCCACTCAGACCATCACGATTACCTGTCTTGCCCAAAGACACAAAGGACTGAACCATCAGCCTTTCAATGTGTTAGGTAAAGGGTTTACATTTTGTCTTTATTTCCCTCTCAACTTTCCATATATACATATCACAAAACCTACTTTTAATGAGCTGTAAGTTATCTTCTTATCAATACTGTTCTTCCAACAAAGTGTGTTATTTAACCCTTTACCTGACATGAAAAGCAGACAACACTTGCAAAAAAAATTCTTGAATAACTAAATTTTTTCATTTTTTGTCTCAAAAACATAGTTATGACCCCTCATTGGAACAAGTTCGTTCCAGCGAGAGGGTCATAACCTATGTTTTTGAGGCAAAAAATGCAAAAAATAATGAAAATTAATTGGCGATTTTTGAGAATAGCGCTGGTCACTTTTGGCCATTGGGTAAAGGGACAATAAGCCACAATTTTGATAAAAATAAGTTGATCATTCAACTTCCGCTACTCAAATTTACCCTCATGATTTATATATGATTCAATAAAAGCAACTGATTCAATGAAATAAATTAACTTCAAGGCGAGAATTCATCAGATATTTGAAAAAGGCTGTCAGCCTTTTTCAAATATCTGATAAATTCTCGCCTTGAAGTGAATTTATTCACATGAAAGCATCCGATTCGATTAAAATAAACAGCTGCGCCATGAGCGCATGATACGCCCGTTATTAATTACAAGAGAGAACCACACAATATGAGTATACATGTGTACTTGTCAGTTACATATACTTGCCACCAAAAAATCATGAAAATTGCTCAAAGTCCAACATGTGGAAAATTGTCTATATTTTGATGAATAAAGTCCCATAACTCTGGAATGTATTTATTTATTTATTTATTGGTGTGTAAGGTCACATATTTCTGCACAATGGCTAACCATGACCGTGACAGTTTTACGGGTGGAGGAAGCCAGAGTACCCGGAGAGAACCACCGAGCAACTGTCAGCTCCCCAACATACCAACTCCACACAAGCAGGGTTTAGCATTGGTTGAAGACAGGTGCACCATCGACGAGCAGTACACCTTAGTACACAGCATCACCGTGCCCCCACGTGGGCAATGGGGGTGAAGTGTCTTGCCCAAGGAAACAACGCGGTTGCTGCACATGGGATTCGAACCGAGGACCTCTCGGCTTGCAGCCTGCACCTCTCCCAACTGAGCCACCACGCCCCCAAACTCTGGAATCACAAATCGGACAGCGACACAAATCGAAAGGGAGATTCCTTCTATCAACATATACTTGCAACCAAAAAAATCATGAAAATTGCTCTAAGCATTCCATCAACATAAACCACCTACCAAAAAATCGTGAAAATCTCTCAAAGCGTTCTTGAGTTATCGTACATGTAAAAAATCAACAATTTTCTAAGTAATAAAGTCCTATAACTCTGGAATGACTAATCGAATGGCGACACTAAACGAAAAGGAGCTTCTGTCCATCGATATACACGACCTACCCAAAAATCACGAAAATCTCTCAAAGCGTTCTTGAGTTATCGTACAGCGTGTACAAAATCAACAATTTTCTAAGTAATAAAGTCCCATAACTCTGGAATGACTAATCGAACGGTGACACTAAACGAAAGGGAGCTTCCCTCCATCGATACACACCACCTACCCAAAAATCACAAAAATCTCTCAAAGCGTTCTTGAGTTATCGTACGACGTGTGACCGGACGGACATGTGGGCTTTACAGTGTCCGACACTCATGAGACTCATTTAGATGCCTCATTTATTAATTTATTTATTTATTTATTAGGGTTCAATGACACTTTTGACAGCCAGGATCACCTCCTGTCAGATAGTTTTATGGGTGGAGGAAGCCTGCATACCTGGAGAACCACCGTGCAACAGCAAGCAACTGTCAGGCTCCCCATCATACCAACTTTACACATGCAGGGTTAGCACTGGTTAAGTGCACCAATGATGGGCAGTGTGCCTTAGTACACAGCATCTCCATGTTCCCACATGGGGAATCGGATGAAGTAGACACTACATTAGTCTTAAAAAGAACCCTTCTGTCAACTCCCCAGGGAAGTATGAAAGAAGGATCCTTTACAGAACAAACTCTATGTGTGGCACGATCCGTTATGTTGGAAGCCCAAATGACTGATGACGAATAACCAAAGTGCGATTAGGCGACAATTAACTGGTAGAGTGCAGGCATGCTGCCAGGATTCTATAATTCTTGGGGAGGGGATGGGGGGGGGGGGGGGGACTTAAAATTGGAAGGCCATCATTGTGAGGGTTTAATGGCCTCCCCTAGCCCAAAGTTGGAACCTCCTGTCATTGCTCAAGTTAAAACTAAGCTTCTCCCGAGAATAGTTTGTAAGATCCAGTGCTCTTAAGAGCGTATCTGACTCATTTGCATCGTGTGCAGCCCAATATGGGAGAGGATTTTTGGGCTCTATGTTATGTGAAACCTCTCCTTTGGCTATGTTTTTGGGGTGGGGTAGCAGAAATTTTATTTTGACAACCAAAAGAAATTTACCACTCTACCAGTTAACCCTTTACCAAACGAATCGCCTGCATCCGCCCGCATAATATGCAAATTCAGCAGCTGAAAATATATTATTTTTTGAAAATTTTCCAACAAAACCATATCATGTGACCCCTCTTTGCAATGAGCTCGTCAAGCTCATTCCAAAGAGGGGTCACATGATATGGTTTTGTTGAAATTTTTTGAAAAGATTTAAAAAATGATATTTAAAATAATAAATTTTGCAATTGTCTGCGTTGGATAAAAGGGTTAAGTTACGGGAATTCTATGTTTATAATTAAGACAGACTGACATGTAATTCAACAACGGCTTCTCATATCAGTCTAGATACTAGAAGAGCCCAAGTTATTTATTGTTTAATGGTGTTTATGGTCACATACATCTGCACAATGACTACTCATGACTGCAACTTGGATATAAAGTCAAGTCCAGCCAATCGTTTATACCCATGTATCCCATTTTAGAAGACTTCCACCCCAGATTTTGGTGACCAGGTCCTATTTTACCAGTAAAACCCCAGTTAGTTCTTGGATGGGTGACCGTCTGAGCGATCGATTCGGACTCGATCCCATGCTGTGTCCTTGGGCAAGGCACTTAACCCCAATTGTCCACATGGGGGCATGATGACGTCATGTAGTAAGGCATACTGCACGTCGACAGTGCACATATCTTCAACCAATCTAACCCTGCCTGTGCTGCAGTGCTGAGTTATAATGTTAGGGAGTTGGCAGCTCCTCATCGTTGCTCAGTGGTTCACTCTGGCTTCCTCCACCCGAAAAACTGCCACGGTCATGATTAGCCATTGTGTATAAGTATCTGACCTTAAACACCAATAAAAATAAATAAAATAAACCAGTAAAACATAGCTTGTTTACCACTGTAAACAAGCACTGCTTCACTTCTCTGGGTTCCCACATGATTTTTTTTCAGTTCATAGGATAATCTTCTTTTGATTACAACAGCAAAAATTTGATATTGTTTTCATTATATGCATTTAAAATAAGATTTACAAAATATAAAATATCATTTACAGGAAAACAAAACAAGGCAAAATGGATAATTATAATAATTGATATGCAAATAAAAAATTACGCAAAATAACATTTGGGAAAAATTTGCGTTTAGAAATCTCAAAAATCTCAACACAGGAGACCCAATCGAATAATTAGTGATAGAAATATTACAGAGTTTAAAGAAACTATGAATAATCTCGCATTTGACGCAGTGTACGGATGTCTCTCTGTGGGTCAAGCGTATATATTCTTAGAAGAGTATTTACAAGCATTCAAACAGACCTTCCCACTCATATAACCTACACAAAAAATGAAATACATCAAGAGATCAATGAATGACAAGTGACCAAGCCTGAAAATAGGCAGACTGACATCTGCAAAATGAGGTCCCCAGAGGGTCAATTTGGTGATGCTACCCTGCACAGCAGGGTAGCATCACAAAATTTACCCTCTGTGAACCTCAGTCTGAATCAAGGTTTCAAGTCAACACAGAAAGATGTAGCTGGAGGATAAACTGTATGGGATAGCATCAGCAAATTCACCCTCTGGGGACCTCATTTTGCAAATAACAGGTTGCTTATATTCAGGCTTGTAAATGACTTACTAACTTCGTCAACAACTAAAAATACACTCCACGCTAAAAAAAAATATTGCATCAAACAACCTCCAAAAAAAATAAATATAAAGCTTGTTGTAAAATATTCCATCAAGTAAAAATGAAAAGAAAGAATATTTACCACATAACAACACTTGCAGAAAATAAAATTAATATCGAGCATACATGGGTTATTCTGAAGGATATACTGATGACAGTGTCAATGACACTCGTCCAAGAAGGGACTGAACTAAATAGAAAGATCCAGTAATGCCAAGTCATTCACTCAAGTTTCTTCAGAAAAGACATCACACCAAAGCTACATATGAAATCTGAAAAAAAATCACTGAGGGATGTGGCCTGTTGTGAACACTAATGGAATTGTTGAAAATTTATATGTCAAATCCAAGATGGCTGGTGGTGGCCATCTTTTTCAACAGAATGCAAAATAATTTGATACCTTCCATCTAGACATCATACCAAAATTACATATAAATTTAAAAGAGATCGGGTGAGATGCGGCCTGTAGGGTCTGCTAATGGAATTGTCGACAATTTATATGCCAAACCCAAGATGGCCACTGCCAGCCATGTTTTTCAACAAAATTCAGAAAATTTTGATAGCTCCCCTCTAGACATCAAACCAAAACTACATATGAAATTTTGAAAAAGATGCGGTGAGGGATGTGGCCTGTAGGGTGTGCTAATGTGATTGTTGACAATTTATATTTCAAATCCAAGATGGTCTCTGGCGGCCATGTTTTTCAATGAAATTCAGAAAAATTTGATATTTCCCATCTAGACATCACACCAAAGCTCTATATATGAAATTCAAAAATGGTCAGACGAGAAATGCGGCCTGCAGGGTGTGCTAATGGAATTGTTGACAATTTATATCCAAATCCAGGATGGCTGCTGGCGGCCATGTTTTTAAAAAAAATTCAGAAATATTTGATAGCTCCCATCTAGACGTCACATTAAAGCTACATATGAAATCTGAAAAAGACCAGGTGAGAGATGAAGCCTGAGGGTGTGCTAATGGAAATGTTGACAATTTATATGCCAAATCTAAGATGGTTGCTGACGGCCATGTTTTTCAACAAAATTTGGTAAAGTTTGATAGCTCCCATCTAGACATTGCCCCAAATTCACATCTCAAACTTAGGACTGATCAGTGGGGAGTCGCGGCCTGTAGGGTGTGCTAATGGAATTGTTGGATAATTTATATCCAAATACAAGATGTTTTTCAACAAAATTCAGAAAAATCCAATAGCTCCCATCTAGACATCACGCCAAAGCTAAACATGAAATCTGAAAAAGATCGGGGTGAGAGATGTGGCCTGAAGGGTGTGCTAATGGAATTGTTTACAATTTGTATGCCAAATCTAAGATGGCTACTGGTGGCCATGTTTTTTAACAAAATTCAGAAAAATTTAGAAGCATGACATTGCCCCAAAGCTACATATGAAATCTGGTACTGATCAGGTGAGAGCATTGGCCTGTAGGGAGTGCTAAGACAGACATATGGACAGACGGATGGCAGAATACAATCCATCCCAATACAGGGTTCCCCCAGAATATTGAAAACAAAATTCAAGGAGGAGTCATAAGCTATGTTTTTGTGATAAAAAATGAAAAAAATAATGAAAATCGGATAGTATTTTTTGTGAAAACAGGGTTCCCCCAGAATATTGAATACAAAATTCAAGGACTTTCAAGGACCTTTTTGAAGAAAATTCAAGGATATTCAAGGACTGTCTCGAGGCTGAAACGTCCTAAGGCTGAAACGTCCCAATGGCAATACCCCCTTTACAATAAGTAGTCAATTGTACCTCGGTTCACAAGTTGAATAAATAATAAGTAAAATTTACTACTTATTGTTTGTCAAGCATACAGGTGCGCACATTTTCATCACTGTGGCAACTGTTTCATCTGCTATGAAAGCCCTCATTTCAGTCGCATCTGTATCCACCCAAGATCGGGCAAGTGCGAATGGTTTCATGTTTGGGTTTTTTCCAAAGTATTGTTTGGCATATAAATTTGTTTGCGAAATGCACAGTTCAATAAAATCATTGTCAAAAAATTTACTGCAAAAAAAAACTCACGCTCATTGCCATCCACAGAAAACTGAATGCCCGTGGGCTCGTCAAATGTTTTTAACCATGGGTGGTGGAACGAATACCCCAAATTCAATGTTTTGTCAACATGAACACACGTGCTTGATTGATCAGCTGATTCACCGGCATTTACATTTTCTTCCAAATTGCTTTCACAGGACTCGAATTCGTCTGACAAGTCTTCTTTGATATTTCTTATGAAAGAATATCCAGGAAAACCGTCCTCATCCGAATCAGAATCCTCAATAATGTCATAGAAATTTGATAAATTATTTTCAATTGATGACGTCATTTTCCAAACAAAGTCGAACTGGGACATTTTGTCCCCCTGTTGGACAAAGTATTGGAACATGTGCGTTACTTTATATGGAAACTCATGACGATTCAGGTGGAAATCAAAAGGTTTTCATTGGTTGTTAAACATAATTCGACCAGGGAAGCCCCCCTCTGTACTAATAAACATGAGCCGACCGAGTGCTAAGAGTTAATTAATATTAATAACACCTACTTGTTTGGATTTGTCAACAAATTTATTCGTTCTTTTTCGGACCGCTATTATGCTTGTGATAAATCGGCGATCAACTTCAAGGACATTCAAGGACCTTTTACTGATATACCTCATTTTCAAGGACTTTTAAGGCCTTGAAAATAGCGTTTCAAATTCAAGGACATTCCAGGTTTTCAAGGACCCGCAGCTACCCTGCAATAGCTCAAACTTGACATTGTCAAGTTGAGCTAAAAATGCCCAGAACATCACAAAATCTACGCAAGAAGATGAGGTATAAAAATAATATGATCCAGGTAAAATAGACAATTCCAGAAAATTCATCCATTTGCTCAAAACTTTCTTACAAAAATTGCATTGACTTGTCTAATATATATCCATGAAACTAATGAAAAAACTACTGATGAAACAGCACATTTATTGTCATTTACCACACCTCTTACAATTTGTTGATATATCCTTGGATTTTATCGGCTAAGAAAGACACGTGCATACCGGTGGTAAAAACCTGTACATGGTGGGTGTCACTTTAATACATGGTGACCTAGAGACTAGAGATATCTTTTTCGGTGAGTAGACGCCATTTCTCTTTTGATGCATTTCCACTCGAATCGAAATTTCAAAATTTGCATTAAAATATGAGAATTGAAGCACCAAAAATATTTTCAAGGTACTGTGTTTATTGATTTAAAACATTAAATATTTGAAAAATGGACAGAAAATATTATTTGTAGTACCAAAAGTTCTTTTCAATTTTTTTATTCTGAAGCAAACATTTTCTTCACAGTTTACTCAACAGATAAAAACCCCCTGCACACTTATGTCAAAATATCCAGATTTGAAGTAGCCATTTTTCCCATAATGCAACTGGGAATTTAACCAATTCAATCTTGTTTGACAGAGCTCATTGAGCTCTTTCAAACAATATTGAATTGGTTAAATTTCTAGTTGCATTATGGGAAATATTTGCACCCTGAACTTTAGCTATTTCGACATCAGTGTGCAGGGGGTTAATCCTTTTCAGGTGGAAATGACAGTGAATATATGTAAATGTATGTAAAATTGTTGGTATTTATTCAACTTTTCATTAACCTTATTCCTGAAGGTCATCGGTGGGGTAAATTCGTAAAATAGTCAGCAAGTGACTGGGTATGGGATGGTACCTGGTCTGCAGGTTTTATACGAGGCTTGGCTTTGTCTCACCTGGTATAAAACATACAGACCAGATACCTTCCCGTACCCGGTCACTTGCTGACTATGTAATTAATAATATCATAGATTTATCCTTCCAAAAAGGTGTTTATCTATTACTCAATCGGTCTATAAATCTAAATATCTCTCAAAGTTTGTTAATGATCTTTCAATAGTTTGACATTAGTCCCTGGCATAATTTAACTATTTGCCCAACGTATTATAGATGGATGTTGCGGAGGTTGAAAAAAATAAATTCATGCATATGTTTCTGCCCAATAAGGTAGATCAGGCACGTAACCAGGGTCTGCTTTTTTAAGAAAACTGCATAAACCTGTCATTAGACAATTCATTCATGTAGACTCAATTCCTATTTAATAGGGTAATTGACAATGTTTAATTGTTAGGTAAGTAGTGGATTTTGCCCAGAACATTATCCATAGTTTTAGTTTTTTAAGGCTTAACTTGTTACTATTCACATTCTTCAGAACGTGAAAAGTAACAAGTTAAGCTGTCAAAAACTAAAACTACGGATAATAGGCCTTGCTGTTTCAGTTACAGTGCTACAGAGAATCTTTATTTATTGGTGTTTAAGGTGTTCATTTAGTCTTGTAAGGGTCATCACAGTGTTCCGTAATTTCCGTTTGGTTCTATATGAAATAACTTGTATTTTAAGATTCGGTTCGAGATTTGATTCGAAAAATATTTTGTGGTTTGCAGATCCCTAGTATTGCACCCATTAAAGTGAAAATATCCAGAGTTGTACCCATTTACAAAAATGGAGCCCAAGAAAACACTGAAAACTATAGGCCAGTAAGTCAGTATTCTACCATCGTTCTCAAAAATTAAAGAAAAACTTATGTATAAACGACTGTCATCATTTCTATCCAGGTTTGATATCCTTTATAAAACTCAATTTGGCTTCAGAAAAAATCATTTGACAACACACCCTTTACTGCATCTATTAGATCACAGAGCTGAAAATAATGATAATAAAAAGACATGGGACTGTAATATAGTCATATATAGTGATCTATCTAAACTGATTGACACTACAAGTCATGACACACTACTTGACAAACTTGATCACTATGGCATTACGGGAAAAACCGAAGAATAGTTCAAAAATTACTTAGCAACAATATATGAAAATTGAAGGCAAGAAATCAAGTTTTGTTGTAATATCAATTGTGGTGTTCCTCAGGGGTCCATTTTGGGGCCAAGACTTTTTCTCATTTACGTGAATAATATGTGTAAGACTACAGCTTTAACCCTTTACCCAACAGATTGCCCGCATCTGCCCGCGTAATATGCAAATTCAGCAGTTGAAAAAATATTATTTTTCAAAATATTTCAACAAAACCATATCATGTGACCCCTCATTGGAACGAGCTCATTCCAACGAGGGGTCACATGATATGGTTTTGTTGACATTTTTTTAAAAATTAAAAAAAATGATATTTAAAATAATACATTTTGATATCGCCTGCGTTGGGTAAAGGGTTAAACATACTCTTGGTTGCTGATGATACCACCCTTCATACATCTGGTCAAAGGATGAGGGAAGGTGAGAAAAAAGTGAATTCTGAGCGGACAAAAATTTATCACTGGTGTTGTAGCAACAATGTGTCAATAAATATAACAAAAAGTAAATATATGTTATTTCATCCAAAAAAAACCCAATGGCCTCAAATGGAATAATCTCAAAGTATTAGGCCCAAAAAAGTTAAAAATCTGTTTTTCAGGCCCTCCTGCATGGTCCTTTTGGCTGCCGCATGCTCTCTTTTTATAACCAATGCAAACTTGATAAATAAAAATTAAATGGTTTACGTCTGATATTTTACCCAAGTTAATAAAATTGATAAATTTGTCCTTTGAGTGCAACAAGGCTTTGCAGTGCTTTAGCACTCAAGGGATGAAATACACCACCACCCATGTTCTTCTGTAGGTTATGGGGCCTAAAACAAAATCAAGAACCTAAACTTTTGAAGGCAAAGAAATAATTACAAAAATAAAAAATAAAATATTAAATAAACTGCCCACCCACATGCAGTTTTCCAAAAAATAGCCTGAGAAACAGAAAATCTACTTTGTGGGGCGTTTCTTTATTAGATGACAAACCCCTAATGCGCATTGAAAATGGTATGTCAGAAAAATTCCCAAAGTTTCTAGGTATTGTTATAGAAAAAAATTTCACATTTAATTAAGAATTGACCACAATTTTTATTGGAGCATGAACGTGTGGGAATGGGTACAAATTATGTATGAATCCCGAAGGGATCCATACAATTTGTACCCATTCCCACACGTTCATACTCCAATAAAGATTATAAAAATTGCATTCAATTCTTATAATTACATTCCGTAACTGTTTAAACTACTTTTTACCAAACAACAAAGCAGAAAGACGAAATAAAACATGTACGAACGAACGAGGCAAAAGACCACCCTCACACAAAAGACAAAGCGCACAACTCTGAGTTGAGCGCCCGTTTTCGGCATTGACCCAAATTTCTCAAATTGCTGTCTTTCGCAACGAAACTTGGAATGTTCAAAACAATTTATTTAACATATCAGTAAACTATAATCACCTATGAAACGACAACAAGTTCAAGAATAAAATCACTGAAATAATTTCACACTGTCGATTGACATTTCTTGTAAATTGTTTGAGATATCACAAATCATTAACTTGAACGTAAATGTGCGACAAAGTTTGACCAAATGTATTTTTTGGAAAATGAATTACATTTGGTCATGACGTTTTCATCCAGCTGACCAATGGGAATTGAGTATTTGGACCCAAAACGTATAACTACATTAACAATGTAATTATATATCACACATCAATGATATGTCGAAAATTATCCAACACCATATTATCAATAAGGTGAAAAGAATACTAGAAAAAAATTGTCCAAGAATGCTATATTTTTCTCTTGTTCACAGTCATCTATCCTAGAGGCTGCTAGTTTGGGGTATGCTGACCATGGCAACACTATTTTCAAAAAACAGAAACAGGTCATAAGAATTATATCAAACAAAAGTTACAGGAGTCACACGGAACCCATCTTCCAAAATGAGAAGATACAAAATTTCAGGACTGGTATCAGCTGCAAAGAATACCTGACAGGCTAGAAACTGTAAACATATCTACAACTAGAACTATCACTGAAGGTGATTAATACCCCCACTTTGGGTTTTTAGAGGAATGCACTTCTGATCATGTAGGCGAAGGCCATAAGGAAATGTATACATAAAGATAATTTTTCTTTCGTCCAAATTGATTGATAAATGTAGGAGGAGTTGCGCACACAAGAATTTCATGCAGAAACCCATATTAAATCAAAGTTCAAGAGAGATAACCTGGTTAAAATTGTCGCAGATTAAAAAGTTGGAATATGCACATGTTCACTTAGTAGAGATGATGTTCGAAAGGTTTCATCAAAATCGGTTCATTAATGTAGGAGGAGTTGCGCACACAAGAATTTCATGTAGAAACCCATATAAAATCAAAGTTCAAGAGAGATAACCTGGTTAAAATTGTCGCAGATCAAAAAGTTTGGAATATGCACATGTTCACTTAGTAGAGATGATGTTTGAAAGGTTTCATCAAAATCGGTTCATTAATGTAGGAGGAGTTGCACACACAAGAATTTGTTCGAACGGAAAGACATAATAAATCTAAGTCAAAGGGAGATAACCTGGTTAAAATTGTCGCAGATCAAAAATCTTGGAATATGTGCATGTTCACTTAGTAGTGATGATGTCTGAAAAGTTTTGTCCAAATTGATTGATAAATGTAGGAGGAGTTGCGCACACAAGAATTTCATATAGAAACCCATATTAAATCAAAGTTCAAGAGAGATAACCTGGTTAAAATTGTCGCAGATCAAAAAGTTTGGAATATGCACATGTTCACTTAGTAGAGATGATGTTTGAAAGGTTTCATCAAAATCGGTTCATTAATGTAGGAGGAGTTGCGCACACAAGAATTTGTTCGGATGGAAAGACACAATAAATCTAAGTCAAAGGGAGATAATCTGGTTAAAATTATCGCAGATCAAAAATCTTGGAATATGCGCATGTTCACTTAGTAGTGATGATGTCTGAAAAGTTTTGTCCAAATTGATTGATAAATGTAGGAGGAGTTGCGCACACAAGAATTTCATATAGAAACCCATATTAACCCTTTACGTTACATGAAAAGCAGACGACACGTGCAAAAAATATTCTTGAATAACTAATTTTTTTCATTTTTTGTCTCAAAAACATAGGTTATGACCCTCGTTGGAACGAGCTCGACAAGCTCGTTCCAATGAGGGGTCATAACCTATGTTTTTGAGAAAAAAAATGAAAATATATTGAAAATTAATTGGCGATTTTTGTGAATAGCGCTGGCCGGTTTTGGCCGTTACGTTGGGTAAAGGGTTAAATCAAAGTTCAAGAGAGATAACCTGGTTAAAATTGTCGCAGATCAAAAAGTTTGGAATATGCACATGTTCACTTAGTAGAGATGATGTTTGAAAGGTTTCATCAAAATCGGTTCATTAATGTAGGAGGAGTTGCGCACACAAGAATTTGTCTGGTTGGAAAGACGTACGGACGGACGTACAGGGCGATTCCTATATAGCCCCCACTTCTTCGAAGCGGGGGTATAACAAGAATGGAATTTTCCTCTGTCCATCCAAAACACTCTTTTCCAATCATCTGGAATTCATTAGATCACACAATCAAAAATCTTAAATGTAAAAACTGCTTTAAATAAGAATTAATCAAAAGTTACTTAGCAAAATATTGGAATGTTGTAATATATAAAAACCAATTCTGTCCAGACTGTAGACCAGTTGAAAAACCCGGTGCAATATATTCCTTCTATCTCCTAAGTTTTACCATACACTGAGGTGGCATTTGCTAATCACCTGCTCTTCCAGTAACACTTTGGAATGAGTCTTTGGCCTCCCTATTAGAGACTAGATTTATTCGTAACACTTTGGAATGAGTCTCCGGCCTCCCTATTAGAGACTAGAGTTATTCAGACTAATTCCACCTAAGTAGTTGTTTTAATAATACAACTAGCATCCCTTGATTATACTATATATTAGGGCTGTCACAATTTTTTAATTTAGGAATCGATTAATCGTTGCAAATAATCATACCTAGATGACCCCCTCCCCCCATCTCACTCTCTTTGAAGTTGTTAAAATGAAGCTCAAGTCAGTTGACCTACCTTAAGTAAACAATGAAGACGATCCTCCTTTAGGTACATTCAAAGCTTTGATGTTCTGAACCTTTGAACCATCAGTGTAATAATCAAGACCAGTTGTCAGTTGCGAACTTCGCAACTGACGACCGGTCTTGATTATTACACTGACGGTTCAAAGTTCAGAACATCAAAGCTTTGAATGTACCTGAAAGACAATTGCTTCTAACGGCTTTTTCATAAATTTTTTTTAAAAATTATTAAACGTCTAAAATGGGGTAAAATTTACCGATTCTTCGACAACGAAAAATACTAATCGATTTCGGCATGACCGACTGACAATCGATTAATCATGACAGCCCTACTATATATACGAATAAAAGTTTTGTATCTCACCACTCACATAGACTGGTAAATATGAAATGAAACACACTGACCCAACAGCATCACAAATTGATCTGCAGTCCACATTTCAATATTTGATAACAAAATAACATATCCTAGTCAGAACTAACTATAGCAGTACTTTTCTATCAGTAGACTCAACCTCTGAAATAACTGATACTTACACACATGAGAATTTACTTAGAACTCATGTAGATTTTATAACACCATGCTTTCATGTGACAACCAAACAACACCTGTATAGCCATTTCATGTAGTGTTTCAGTCTTAATTCTGATAATAATTTCATTTAGGTGCGACAGGAAGACGGACAATCTTGTCCATGCCACCCCGGTACAATACATCAAGTATTTTGCAATATTGTATTTAGCTTGTATGTAAGAAATTTGTACAAATAAAATATCTATCAGTCTATCTGATCATTCCAAATATATAATGAAACATGAGGCCCCACAAAGTAGATTTTCTGTTTCGCAGGCCATTTTTTGTAAAACTGCCGGACGGTTCATTTTATTTTTTAAAATCATTTCTTTGCCGTCAAAAGTTTATGTTCTTAGTTTGTTTTAAGCCTCAAAATCTACAGAACAGCACGGGTGGTGGTGTATGTTGACCTTTGAGTGCAAGAAGGCTTTTGCAATGCTAAAGCATTGCAAAGCCTTGTTGCACTCAAGGGACAAATTTATCAATTTTATTAACTTGGGTAAAATATCAGACATGAGCCATTTAATTTTTATTTTTTTAAAATTTACATTGGTTATAAAAAGAAAGCATACGGCAGCCAAAAGGACCATGCAGGAGGGCCTGAGAAACAGATTTTTAATTTTTTAGGCCAAAATGATACACAATATTTTTTAGTGCTTTGTACATTCAGTGCATGAGACAGTTTAAGTGCTTCTTAATTACATTCAGCAAAATAATTAATACAAGACTTGAAATGAATCAACTCATTTGTTTATTTATTTATTCAAGGAGTGTGGTGGCTCAGTGGTTACTGTATTCAACTTCAAACTAAAAGGTCCATGGTTCCATTCCCACCTGGGGTAACTGCATTGTGTCCTTGGGCTAGACTCATAATCCTGATTGCCCATGTAGGGGCATGATAACACTGTGTACCAAGGTCTACTACATATCAATGATGCACTTGCCCTCTAACAATGCTAACACTGTTGTACAGAGGAAGTACGCTGGGAGTCTGACAGTTGATCACTACTGCCCAGTGGTTCTCTCCGGACATTCCGGCTTCCTCCACAAGTAAAACTGTCAGACACTATATGACACTGGCTGTTGAAAGTGTCATTAAACCCCAATAATAACTAGAGGTACTGTAAGCAAGCTCACAAAGTGATACCCTCTGCGCCTGTCAGAATGGAATTATATTGCTTCATGCACATCTTCATATGGAGTTCTTCCATTGTGTAAAGTTTCATGAAAATTCTTCAAACAGTTTAGGAGGAGTTGTGCTTATAAGGATGGACAGATGGACGCTCCAACATTTCGGGTTTATGGGCTACCAAAAAAACGTTTTGTAAGTCCAAAACCTTATTTTACCCAGAACCCCACCCTCCACCCTAGAACTTATATTTAACCCTAACCCCACCCCTCCACCCAAAAAAACACACCCTAACCCTACTCCACCCTGACCCTAAACCCTAAAACCCCACCCCTGACCCTAACCCCCCCACCCACCCCCAGGACCTAACCCCCAACCTTAAGCCCTACTCTGGGGCTACCCCTAACCCTACCCTAGCCAAACCAATAGAATTAGGAGCTATTTTTCGGTTTAGAGGCTACTAAAACTAAAACCCCACCCCTGACCCCAACCATACCTGTCAGCTCCCAAACATACCAACTCCACACAAACAGGGTTAGCATTGGTTGAAGACACGTGCACCATTGACGTGCAGTACGCCTTAGTACACAGCATCAGCATGCCCTCCACGTGGGCAATGGGGGCGAAGTGTCTTGCCCAAGGACACAACGCGGTTGCCGCATGTGGGATTCGAACCAAGGACCTCTCGGCTTGCAGCCTGCGCCTGTACCAACTGAGCCACCATGCCCCCATCTAGCCATTAAATCTGACTATCTTTAGATTCAATACTCTGAAATAATTCACTAGGTTGGAAAAGGGAACCATAGGTTCGTTTTTCCGATCATCTGAAAAATTTAAACAGATTGAATAAAAAAAAAACACCATTAGCATTCATTTTCTTTGAATCAATGCAAAAAATGTTTTTCAATCAAGACTTGATTTAACAAATCTTTAACCCTTTACCCAATGAATCGCCCACATCCGCCTGCGTAATATGCAAATACAGCTGCTGAAAAAAATATTATTTTTCGAAAAATTTCAACAAAACCATATCATGTGACCCCTCGTCGAGCTCGTTCCAAAGAGGGGTCACATGATATGGTTTTGTTGAAATTTTTTTTGAAAATTAAAAAAAAAACGATATTTAAAATAATGAATTCTGAAATCGTCTGCATTGGGTAAAGGGTTAATGACCTCACCAACACATTTTTGTTTTCCCAAATAATTATGAATGAAATCTTGCCATGGCTGTAGTTTTATGATTTTGTCCACTAATTGTGTTTATATCTTGATGTTTTCAAGGCAAATTGAATATATATTGACTGGAATATCTACAACTGTGGCACAAAAGAATATCTGTATATCTTTAACCCTTTACCCAATGCAGACGATATGTATTATTTTAAATACAGTGGAGCCCACTTAATTGGATATCTCTTAATTGTATATCCCTGTTAATTGAATATAATTTCCCAACACAAAACCATTTATACCTCCAGTAGAAATTTGACCTGTTAATTGAATATAGGTTATAGAGTAAACTCTTGTTAATTGAATAAAAAATCTTGTAACATGTCGAGAAATTACCCTGACTCTCCCCAGTTTTCCTTTGGTTATAGATCCATTTGGCCTCAGAACATCCAATATAGGCATTTAATCTATTATATCTTGTTTGACAGAGCTCATGGAGCTCTGTCAAACAAGATATAATTGAATAAATGGTAAGATTATCTCTAGAATACAGGAAAGTGACACAATCCCTGTTAATTGAATACTCCTGTTAACTGAATAATTTTCATTGGCAAAGTGGCTATTCAATTAACAGGGTTCACTGTATCATTTTTTTCTAATTTTTCAAAGAAATTCAACCAAATCATATCATTTGACCCCTCGTTGTGGTCACATGATATGGTTTTGTCGAAAGTTTTGGAAAAATTAATATTTTTTCAGCTGAATTTGAATATTATGCGAGCAGATGTGGCGGATTCATTGGGTAAAGGATTAACCCTTTACCCAACGCAGATGATATCAAAATTTATTATTTTAAATAGCATTTTTTCAAATTTTTCAAAAAATTTCAACAAAACCATATCATGTGACCCCTCGTTGGAACGAGCTCGACGAGCTCGTTCCAACGAGGGGTCACATGATATGGTTTTGTTGAAATTTTTTGAAAAATAATATTTTTTCAACTGCTGAATTTGCATATTACGCGGGCGGATGCGGGCGATTCGTTAGGTAAAGCATTAAGAGTAAAGGGGTGGCAAATTAATCAATGGTAGTCTACACTCTAACTCCACAATAAAAGCACCGCCTAGCATTGCATAATATGCCGAGCAGGCTTTTCTGAATTGTAGATACTGTATATGTTCGTGTATAAGTCACACTTTTTTACCTGAAAAGTTATGTCAAAATCTGGGGGGTGTCTTATACATGGGTACTAGGGACCTGCGAACCGTTCAAGATTTGGCTCGACTCGAAACCATCGCCGAGATTCGATTCGACTCGATACCTCACCGTCCGATTCGTATTTTTCGAACCGACCTCTGTTCAAACGGCGAATTATATGTGCACTCGCTCGCATCAAGAACACGCCGTCATACGCTAACGATAGTGTAATAAATCGCTCTCTGAACGTATTAGCTCTCCAATTTTGTTGATTATTAAACCCCCGGGCTACCGTACGATCTCTGAGGGTCAGGGAAGATTCGTCCCCGGGAATATTCGTCCCCGGGTTTTTGAGAATATTGTATGTCTATCTTCATTATTAGTGCGCGATACTGTGTTTCGCGAGACTTTGAGTTTGAGATTTTTTATCATATTTTCCGACATGCCTTGTTTGCTTTTATAATAATGGTATTTGGTGCTGATGAGGCTGAGCACGAGCCACGACCACCAAGTGGGTAGAATAAAACTGCGAGTCTATGAGTTCAGAATCAATTGGTCTGGAATCGAGTATTCTCGCAGTGCGAGAATACTCGATTCCAGACCAATTGATTCTGAACTCATCCAGCATGCAGAGTACCGGTATTGCAGACTATGGAAGCACGAATGTCGCCATCGCGCCGGTTTCAAGGTTCGAGATTCGACTCGACTCGATACCAGAGGGATGATTCGGCTCGAGATTCGGCTCGAAGTTTTATCCCCGGCTCGCAGGTCCCTAATGGGTACAACTTGTTTTAGAGAATTTTCAGGGCACTCACTTCTTCAGACAAACGTTGTTCCTACCGTTTGTCAATTGTATAACAGACAGTACATCAAGCCCTCAGTCCACCAGCCCAATTCTGGAAGAAATTTGATGTTGTTATGGCCTGGAACCAGTCTATCCCTCAAGTAGGTCATCACCTACGTTTAGATTCACTTGTCTGGAATAATTCAGGTGACTGGAAAAGTGAATCTGAAAAATTTCACTAAGATTTATTTTCCGTTAATCAAAGCTATAAATGTTACTCAATCAAGACTTGATTTCATTGACATTTTGATGACAGTACAAGCAGGCCTGGCATTCTGAAAAATGCAGGAGGGCAAAAAATCGCTCTCCTCAATCAGCTTAGGAGAGCAATTAGCTTTACACAGCATTTTAAGTATCCAATTGAATGAACTCATTGAAACTGAAACCAACAGACTATTACATCAGTGATTTTATTAACTTTACTAAGGTAAAGCGAAATCTCTTAGACATCTAGATGTCTCACTCAACAACCGAACACACACTTGACAAGACCTGTGTTTGTACACAGACCTGTTGTCCAAGAAAGTCATACGCCTACCACTACCACCTTCAACCCCCTTGGGGGGTTGAAGGTGGTAGTGGTAGGCGTATGACTTTCTTGGACAACAGGTCTGCTTGGATCTACAGTCACATCCTGGTGCAAGTGCTTCAAGTGACAGGATAGTAGTAATGGTAGTATATTATAGTGTCAATATTCCTTGAATAATTTCCCCTCAAACTGTGATGTCAGTTGTTGAACTTAAAACCGACAGAAAAAAAAATATTGCTGTGACCCATTTTGCTTCAAATGATTGCAACTGTGTTTGGGTATGGTTGCACCCATTACCTTTTACCACTAAACCACTTTCAAAATGAAATTACGTGATGTTATGTGACTTCGAAGTTTAATTACATTTTTGCTTTACAACAAATATTTAATGTGAGCGTAATACATGTAATCTCAATCATCCCAGACCAAAATATTTAGGAGGGCAATTTTTCGCTCTCCTTAATTCTTTCAGGAGGGCAGTAAGGAGAGCTAAAAAATCGCTCTCCTGAATTTGCCAAGCCTGTACAAGAGGAAATGAAGACCCCCCTATAAGTGTTATATAGTGTTATGATTACGTCAGATAGTTCCATAAATTATGTTAATATCAAGATGGGTTAGGCCACACAAAGTTGATCTTTGGTTTCTCAGGCCATAGTTGGTTTTTTATTTTATTTTTTATTTCTGTAATTATGTCTTTGCCATCAAAAGTTCATGTTCTTGGTGTATGTTTTAGGCCTCATAATCTACAGAATAGCATGGTTGGTGGTGTATTTCGTCCCTTGAGGGCAAAGCATTGCAAAGCCTTCTTGCACTCATAGGACAAATTTATCAATTTTATTAACTTGGGTAAAATATCAGACATAAACCATTTAATTTTTATCTTTTTAAAGTTTTACAGAGAGCATGTGGAGTAGTGTTGTACGGTTAACCGGTTTTATAAGTCGGTTTCGGTTTTGCGTGAAAACCGAAACCGAGACCGTGTAACTGGTAAATGAGTACGGTTTCGTTTTTTTCCTAAAATGTCGGGAAGAGATGTTTTCTTTATTCAGTTTGCACTAACAATGTCTAAAATGTCAAGCTTTGTCAGTAAATAACAGTGTCGTCAATGCACGCCACATTCTGGGTGTAAAGGGGTCACTGCAGCATGTCCAGATCACTCGAGAATGATGTATGACAAGTTGTCAATCACACATCGTTGACGTAAAAATGGGTTGTGTTTTCTGTGAGACAGCCAACACGCCTACATTTCACTGATTACAGGAAATACCTAGCGCAATTGGCTTCGTTTTTTGAACAGGTTTGTATGACATAGTCAATCAGTTTAATTAAAATTACTTATCTATAATCTGTTGGACAGGGAATAATATCATATCAGAAAAAGGTCTTGGCATTACATTGTCGTATTCGAAAATAACATTTGTCACGGGTTGCCCTACCACGTGTTTTGGATGTAGTCTGTTGCCTCCCTTGATGTGCTTATCCGGGAAGAGGTTTTACTGCAATTCAGTCCTGGGACGTTCCAACCTGAGACGATTTGTCCTGAAGGCTTCGGCCCACTAAAAACACGAAACCGCAAGTTCTTATTCTATTTAGTTCAATATATGAAGGCGAAAACATCTTGAACCGAAACATCCCAAGGCCGAAACGTCCCAAGACCGAATCGTCCATATCCCTGGGAAAAAGCTGCGTTCCGTAATATCGCTGTCAACGTTCCACAATTGCATTCCCATGCAACTTACTTTAAGGGGGCCAACCAAAGGAACAAATCAGCGGTAGAAATAGAAATTGGAATGGCAAGAGGCAAATGCAAAAAAAGTTACAATATATATTATATAACAGTACACCAGTGAATTTGTGATTGTGAAATCAATTCTGTTGAGCTAAAACCATTACGTGCGCGAGGTGTGTGTGTGGGAGGGGGGGGGGGGGGGACAATAGGTATTTGATAAAGTGGTTCGTTTTGAAGCCCACCCAGCTACAAACAATATGACTTTCCTGTTCCAGGCTGACATGAAATGATTGCTGATTATTTTACTAGGGCGGGTGGTGGCACTAGTCACCACTGTGGGGGGGGGGGGGGGGGGGGATATTGAAAAGAGTCCATACATCAGTTCATTGTCAAATATGTTAGGATGGGTGTCAAGGTGACCCACTTGGCAACGCTTGTTATTATTTGCAATGCCTGGTAGGGTCATTTTGTTAGGCTGCCCAGGGCCCCACCCAGGAGTGAGCACTGAACAGAGCCCTGGGAAATTGTGAATTAGATCTTTTCACACCCATGTGTTAATATCAATTCATCATAGACTCTCTATGCCTGTACTTAAAGACCAGAGGTGGAGTGGGGGGGGGGGGGGGGGGGGGCATGTGCCTAGAATTGGTGAGTGGTGATGTTCTACGAACACTGTTACATTTTATTTTGTTTTATATTATTTTGTTTTGATAATGCCTGCCATTTACACACTTAGCACAAATGCTAGTCGATGCCAATTAAATCATCATTGAAAATATGACAGTATGGGCATTATATCGACAGTACATAGTTTCTGTTGGAAACTGCAGATGTCTTACTATAAAAAACCGAAAACCGACCTATAAACCGAGTTTTTTTTAAAAAACCGAACCGAAACCGAACCGAAACAAGAAAAATAAAACCGCACAACACTAATGCGGAGGTCAAAAGGATCATGTGGGAGGGCCTGAGAAACAGATTATTTTTTTGAGCCTTAAATACTTATTGTTTGGGATATTTATAACTGGGGCAAGAAAGAATACCTGTATACCTGTGTATTATAATATTGTATATTGGAGACAATATACAATATTATAATTCCAAAATTTAATTAACCTTTTACCTAAGATGAAAAGCAGACGACGCTTGCAAACAAAATTCTTGAATAACTAATTTCTTTTTTGTTTTTGAAAAGCAGACGACACTTAAAAACAAAATTCTTGAATAACTAATTTTTTTCATTGTTTGTCCTAAAAACATGGGTTTTGACCCCTCATTGGAACGAGCTCAATGAGGGGTCAAAAAATGGTTGTCATCAAATTACAACAACGGTCGTCTGTGTGCAAATTTCTACAAAAACTGGGTAAGAATACAGCTCTTAAATGCAGCAAATGCCAAACATAATTAGACGGATGATCTGAGGCCTTCACAAGACATAACATACAACATGCTCAGTTGTTTAAACTGACGTCTGGAGTGGAATTTTCTGTACCATCCTCATCAAGGAATTTCTCAGTTGTTTAAACTGATGCCTGGCGTGGAATTTTCTGTACCATCCTCATCAAGGAATTTCTCAGTTGTTTAAACTGACGTCTGGTGTGGAATTTTCTGTATCATCCTCATCAAGGAATTTGTAAAAGTATGAAAGATCATAAAAGTTATGCTCATTCGTAACATGCATAAATACTCGGCTCCTTAGTAACTGCCCGCCATAAGTGACAGCATCGTGGCGACTGTCAGACAAGCCAACTTTCACCAACCAATTGACTAGATCACAACCAGTAAATACATTTCTATATATTTTCAACTTGTACCTGAAAAACAAAAAAATACAATATTCTTATTTAGGCAACACAAAGTAGAGCTTGTTTCTCAGGCCAATTTTTGGGGGAAAATGTATGCGTGTGTACAATGTTTTATTTTATTACACACCTGTTCTATGTAATCCCCATCTACAGCAACACTAAACCATGTGGAAAATGAAAATATGTTCCACACATATGTGCGGAATGGAAATAGTTGACGGATAGTTTTTAAACAGAAGCGAAACTTCACTGGAATTTTCTACAAATCATGCTACGCAATTACAATTTGAATCCCTAGCGATAGCTGAAAATTGTCCCCTGAATTTCAATGTGTCCTATGTGCCAGTAGGCACATAGAACACATTGGAACTCATGGGATGGAATAGTAAGAATGGGTATCCTCGCACATTTGGTTGGTGATAATATGTGTTCTTTTGTTGATAGTTGTGAAATGAATTGCTAAGTGTCGTTCTAATAATTGTTTATATAGACATGAAGGGGGGGTGGGGGGGTGGTGGCATTGCGGTAACTGGTTCTCGTCAGATCACTGAAGTTAAGCAACGTCAAGCCTGGTTAGTTCTTGGATGGGGGACTGTCTGAGCGATCGGTTCGGACTCCCGCATTGTGTCCTTGGGCAAGGCACTTAACCCAGATTGTCCACATGATGGGGGCACGATGAGGCTGTAACTCCGCACTGCAGCACAGGTAGGGTTAGATTGGTTGAAGACATGTGCACAATCGGCGTGCAGTACGCCTTAGTATACGGCATCACATTCCCCCCATGTGGACAATCAGGGTTAAGTACCATGCCAAAAGACACAACGCGGGAGTCTGATGATGTGTCACATGATATGGTTTTGTTGACATTTTTTGACAAATATGTTTTAGGCCTCATAATCTACAGAATAGGATGGGTAGTGATGTATTTCATACCCTGAGTGCAGGAAGGCATTGCAATGCTAAAGCACTGCAAAGTCTTGTTGCACTCAAGGGACAAATTTAGTAATTTTATTAACTTGGGTAAAATATCAGATATAAAATATCATTTAATTTTTATTTTTTTAAGTTTGCATTGGTAATAAAAAGAAAGCGTGCGGCAGCCAAAAGAACCATGCAGGAGGGCCTGAGAAACAGATTTTTAACTTTTTTTAGGCCTAACCGGGTGAGATTTTGATAATATCTACATGTGCAAATAAAGTGGATTAAGTACTACAGTGGAACCCTGTTAACTGAATTGCCACTTTGCCAATGAAAATTATTCAATTAACAGCAGTATTCAATTAACAGGGATTGTGTCACTTTCCTGTATTCTAGAGATAAACTGAGTATTTATTCTATTATATCTTGTTTGACAGAGCTCCATGAGCTCTGTCAAACAAGATATAATAGATAAAATGCCTGAATTGGATGTACTGAGGCCAAATAGGTCTATAAACAAACAATGACTGGGGAAAGTAAGGGTAATTTCTCAACAGATTACAATATTTTTTATTCAATTAACAGGAGTTTACTCTATAACCTATATTCAATTAACAGGTCAAATTTGTACTGGGGGTATGGTAAATGGTTTTGTGTTGGGTAACTTTCAATTAACAGGATTATTCAGTTAAGAGATATCCAATTAAGTGGGCTCCACTGTATTAACAAGCACCTGTTGCCATGAGCCTACACTACTCTATAGACCAAAATACACAAGATTTCTCTGAGTTATTGGACTGAAATCCATGTGTCAGGTACCAATTACAGAATGACAGTCACAAAACTGTTTATACCTGTCACATGATAGGCACCAAAAAACTTATTTGCAGACTTGGATATCTCCGGTGCAGAACATATACCGAGCTGGAGAAAGTACACCTTTAGGTCTTCCGAATTTCAAAATTCAGGTTGAAACATGTACCGAATTGAATCAGAAAGAGGATTTAAAATCGAGTCAAATCTTATCGCAACTAAAATTGTAGGTATTACACCTTCTTACAGCAATATATATTATTTATTTATTTATTTATTTATTTATTTATTGGTGTTTAAGGTCACATATTTATGCACAATGGCTAATCGTGACCGTGACAATTTTACGGGTGGAGGAAGCCGGAGAACCCAGAGAGAACCACCGAGCATTGACAAGCAACTGTCAGCTCCTCAACATTCTAACTCTGTTCAAGCTCCGCTCAAGCAGGATTACAGAGGTTGAATACATGTGCACCATCGACATGCAGTATGCTTTAGTACACGGCGTCATCGAGTCCCCATGTATGCAACCGGGATAAAGTGCCTTGCCCATGGACACAACACAGGTAGTCCCGGGGGGAGGATCGAACTTGGGACCTCCAGCATAGAAGTCCAACAGTCCACCACGGAGCCACCGCGATCCCAGCAATATATATTGCCAGTCTATACTGAAGTATTGAATTCAATGGTGACTCGCAGGTTGGGTCAAGTCAATGAAAGAGTGAAATATTCCAAAAACAGAATCAAAGAAATTCCAGCAGTGGAACCTCCTTGACCTTTTTTTCTATCATCAGATCTCCTTAGTATCATTTTGAGAATATTTCGACGTTCAAAAAATTTCCGAATCAGTAAAACTCGAATTACCGTATTTACTCTATGTTTTGGTACAGCTAAAAATAATTATTTTCACAGGTGTCCCAATTCTTAGAAAATGAGAAAAGAACACAGCCTGGTCTTGATCTGATGCTGAATAAAGTTGTGTGTGATTCATTTTCCATCACTATATACAAAAATCGCCGTCCAATTTTTTTTATATTTTCATTTTTTGCTTCCAAAACATAGCTTATGATCCCTCATTGGAAGCAAAAAATGAAAATTTTTAGTTACTCAAGAATTTTTTTATGAGTGTCGTCTGCTACTAGCGACGGGTCAACTGGAAACAAATCTCCTGAATGTCCCAAACTTTAGAGCATAAAAAAATTATAGTTTTCTGGAAAAAATGTGTGTCCCAAATCATAGAGTGTCCCAATACATAGAGTAAATACGGTAAATTGAATCTTACCATGGAGACAATATAAAATATTATAATTCCAAAATTTAATTAACCATTCACTTAAAATGAAAAGCAGACGACACTTGCAAACAAAATTCTTGAATAACTAATTTTTTTCATTTTCTGTCTTAAAAACATGGGTTATAACCCCTCATTGGAACAAGCTCAAAAGCTGAATTGCACCATTTTATAGGATGGTGTGAAGCGACTTTGGGTCGTTTGGGGTTGATGCAAATTGACCATTCCCCTTTGTGACTGTTTGTTGTCAGTCTGAAACAGTGAAAGACACTGTCGTTCTGGCTGTCATTATGACTTACCTCTTGCAGAATAAAACATTTTCTGTCGTGAATATTGCTAAAATCCACCTACTTTATTAACGTATGATGAAGAAAAAGCTTGGATTGTGTTAATTTAGATTTCGCTAATGCAAGCGTTTGGTACTATCGATTTACCGAAATGAGCACAATATCTCGATTTTAAAAAAAAAGATTTTGGGGGGTCATAAAAAGGATGCATGCGCACCACAAATGAGCATGCGCGTGGGCCTGAGAAACAGAGGTTTTTTTTATGGCCATAACTAATTTTTTTCATTTTTCGTCTCAAAAACATACGTTTTGACCCCTCATTGGAATAAGCTCGATGAGCTCGTTCCAATGAGGGGTCATAACCTATGTTTTTGCGACAGAAAATGAAAAAATAATGAAAATTAATTGGAGATTGTTTAGAATTGCGCTGGTCGGTTTTGGCCTTTACGATTGGATGAAGGGTTAACTACAAGGTGGGAGGAGGCTGTAATGACCCAAAGTGGCTAGTTAGGAATTTGTATTCACAAACTGTGGCATTAATAGTAATGATTACATGCTTGGACAGTATTTTTATTTCATGAATATTCAAGGCATTTCAAGGCCTCATGACACATGTTCCAGGATTTCAAGGCCTTGAATGACCCTTAGTCAAATTCAATGCCATTTCTTGAATGCAAGGCCTCACGTGAACCCTGAATACAAGTTTCAGAAAAGCAGTTTCACAAGTTCTCCCAGAAAGCATTTTAAGAATTAATGTCATTGGCTGGTATTACAGTACAGGCGCCGTGGATTGGTCATAATCCACACATGGGCAGTTATGTCCACGCATCTGTTTACATGACAGGAAAAATCATCATTAGCAAAATTTTAATTAATGAAGCACCGGGTTGTACCCGGTGCTTCATTAATTAAATTTTTGATGATTATTCCTGTAATTAGTGTTTGGAATCTAATATTATTGCATCCGTGGAAATATTGCCCACGTGTGGAAAGTGACCAGCCCATGGCGACTGTACTGAATGAGTACAAGCAAAGAGAAATAAGAACTGCAGGCGGTGGATCAATATACGGCTGCCTATGAAGAAATTGCGCTTGTGCAGAAATTTTTAGTTGAACAAAAGGTCAATAATTCCTTCAAAAATAATTGTACATTCCTGGCTTACGACCCATTAAAGTTGAATGTATTGTTTTCAAGTTATTGCGTGGAGAATCAAAAGTCACCAAAACTCCCAGATAGTTGCTATGGTAGCCATATTGGACATGCCAGAATGCTGGTTATCAAAAGGAACCATCCTCTGGTCATGACTAATCAACCATAAACAACAGTATCTGTTGGATGTATTGTTTTCCAGTTATAGCATGGACAAATAAAAGTTAATGGAAGGTCGGACAGACGAATGTACAGACAGATGGACGGACGGACGGACGGACGGACGGACATTGATGCTGGTTATTGAAAGGAACCATCCTCTAGTCATGACTACTCAACCATAAAAAAAACAGTATCTGTTGGATGTATTGTTTCAAGTTATCATGTGGGCAAACAAAAGTTAACGGATGGATGGACGGACGGACAATGATGCTGCTTATCAAAAGGAACCATCCTCTAGTCATGAGTAATCAACCATAAAAAAACACTATCTGTTGGATTATCAAATGGACAATCAAAAGTCCCCAAAAATCCAAGAGGGCTGCCATGGCAGCCAACTTGGATATGCCAGAATGCTGGTTATCGAAAGGAACCATCCTCTAGTCATGATTAACCAATCATAAAAAAGCAGCATCTGTTGGATCTATAGTTTTCAAGTTATCAAGTGGACAATCAAAAGTTCCTGAAAATCCAAGATGGTTGCCGTGGTTGCCATATTGGATATGCCAGAATGCTGGTTATTGAAAGGAACCATCTTCTAGTCATGACTAATCAACCATAAAGTATCTGCTGGATGTATTGTTTTCAAGTTATCGCATGGACAAACAAAAGCTAACAGATGGATGGATGGACAGACAGACGGACATTGCCATACCATAATACGGCTCGCTAATATGAACGGCCATATAAAAAGCTTCTCTGACCACCATCCCAAAATATTATTCAACTGAAAATACACTTGCCCAATTTTGTAAAATTGAGTAGAGAAACGAAAAAAATACATGGTAAATAGAAGAGCCATTACTCACCATTGGTCCTTGACAATGTCTTTTTTACAGTTGTCGAGGTGATATGTCCTAAACTGCTTACAGACTCTTGTACACTCTTCACTTAATTCAGACATCTTTGGCAATAAAACCACTTCTGCACCATAAATGAATTTCCTCCATCTACAAACATAATTTATTTATTGGAGTTTAATGACACTTTTAACAGCCAGGGTCACCTCGTGTCAAATAATGTTACAGGTGGAGGAATAGCGAGCAACTGTCTCACCACTGTACTAACTTCACACAAGTAGGGTTAGCATTTGTTGAAAACAAGTTCACCAACGATGTGCATTACACCTCAGTACAAAGCGCCACGTTCCTCCACCTAAATACATAATATTTATTACAGTAGAGCCAGTTTAACCCTTAAGTCTTCAGGTTAATTTACATTAATAACTTCCGTAGAAACACAACTGCAGATGACTTAACTCCTAGCACTCTGGTAGTATTTAAAAACATTTTGTCACTGACTCCATATTGCCCAAGAGCATGAAAAATCTAACAAATTATATCTTGTTTGACAGAGCTCATTGAGCTCTGTCAAACAACATATATTTTTGTTAAATTCTCAGTTGCATTGTGTGAAAACTTTGCTGCTGAAAACTTTGGCATTTTGACATCAGAGTGCAGATGCCTTAACCCTTTACCCAACACAGACGATATCAAAATTTATTATTTTAAATACCATTTTTGAAATTTTTCAAAAAATTTCAACAAAACCATATCATGTGACCCCTCGTTGGAATGAGCTCTACAAGCTTGTTACAATGAGGGGTCACATGATATGGTTTTGTTGAAATTGTTTGAACAAATAATATTTTTTCAACTGCTGAAGTTGCATATTACGCGGACGGATGCGGGCGATTCGTTAGGTAAAGGGTTAAAAGTATTTCTACATTATTCAGGCAGCCAACAATGACATAAAACACTGTCAAGATAAACGCATCCTACGGGTAGAGTTATTGAGGAAAAACACACTTGGGACAACTCTTACAGAGCAATATAAAAGGGGCAGTTTGTAGCTGTATGAGGATTTAAGGATCAACCCTTTACCCAACAAACTGGTTGCAACCATCAACATAATTTACAAACTGAACAGAATATAATTAAAAATCTTTTCTGTTCAGGCCTAATGGGATTAGCGGTGGCAGTTATAGATCCCTTGAAGTAAATGAACTCTGTATTTGCATTCCCAATTTTCAGAGAATTGACTGTCAAAATCTGAACAGGGATCAAAATACTTTTTTTTTATTTGCATAGCGAAATGCTATACATTTTCAAAAAATTTTCGCATTTCCTGAAAATTGTGTAACATTTTTATGATTCAAATTCAATATACAATAATGAGTGCTTTTGTTTCCTAGAAAGCATTTGGCACATAGTTCCATGTATATTAATGGTAGGCCTACTTGAAGAAAAAGTAATTTATACAGTCGGGTAATGCTGCTATTAACATGCAGTAGCAGCATTACATGGGTCTGTAAATTTCTGTAGTGCTGCCTGGCACTAACAGGCATGGAATTTTAACTCTTTCACTACTGCAACTTTCAAAGTTTCAAGTGGTTTGATCCATGTGTTACCAGTACATGCATGTACGGTACAGACATACTGATTTGGTACTCTCCCATCGTGTGAGTGGGCTTCTATCCCCAATTAACTGTTTTACTTGAGTGGCTACTTGAGGACCTGGAGGCAAATCGGCAGTTCATGGACCACCAGGTATTCTATGAACTGCTGATTTGGTCCATGCTGGTGGTCTATGAACTGCTGATTTGCCAATGAGTCATCATGTTTCTACCAGACAAGCAGTTATAAGTTAGGACTAATGCCCATTGACCACCATGATTTTGAACTTGAGAATGTGCATCCCATTTCACTATGTATATTTAATGATTGCAAAGCTTTTCCTGAATTTTGCATAGCGAAATGCGATGAGATACTGCTTATTTTGATCCATGAATCTAAATGGGGAATTTAAATGATCCATAAACTTTTAAAAACGGCAAAAAAAATTATCATTGATGTTAAAGTGTGATGCTACTGGTGTTTGTTGTGAATGTTGAATATCAGCTTGATTTTCTCACAAGCGTATCTCAAAATTTCTTTTTGTTTTGCCTAATTGCTTTTTTGTTACAGAACTTACGAGATGCATGTAAAAAAATGCAATTGTGTGTCATCTAATTTACATGGTGTAAGTGATATTATTTCTTCAATGCATTTCTCCAAGGACTGACTCAGTAAAATATAGAGGTCTTCTTCACATTTCAAGTAGACAATAAATAAAGAGTAATCGCTTGACTGGACTGGTTATGTGAAATATTTCAGGAGAGGTGAGGGACGTTGTACAAACATGAGTTTTTTACAATATAGTCCCTTGCCTCGCTTGAATTATTTCACGTAACCAGTCCAGTCAAGTGATTACTCTGTTTATTACTTTTCATTATTAACAATAATTATATTATTTAACCCTTTACCTAACATAACGGCCAAAAACGGCCAGCACTATTCTCAAAACTCGCCAATTACTTTTCATTATTTTTCGTCTCTAAAACATAGGTTATGACCCCTCATTGGAACGAGCTCATCGAGCTCGTTCCAATGAGGGGTCATAACCTATGTTTTTGAGATAAAAAATGAAAATAACAGTTATTCAAGAATTTTATTGGAAGTGTCGTCTGCTTTTCCTGTTAGGTAAAGGGTTAAAAAAAAGCCCCAAAAAACCCCAATGAAGTCTCCATTACACCCATGGCAAAGCATCTTCGTTTCCGCACACAGATACATGACACAATTGTTGATTGCATAATTCACTTGTGAAGTTATCGTTTATAATCAAACCCGGAAATCCTAGTAAATCACACTTTGGAAAGTAATAAAATTATTTAATAAGTGAGGAGAGAAGGCTCAAAAAATTTCAAACGTGGCTCATAATTGTGTCTTGTTTGTCTGAACTGACCTAAAGAAAAAAGGCTACAATATTTTGACCATCTTGGATAGCATTTCATATGCAAGACGAAGTACCCTGACTGGTATTTAGGACTTGGTAGGTTTTATTGAATTTATGGCTTGGTGGGTTTTTAAGGCCGAGAAAAAATGCGAATTGTTTGATGCTGGAAACAAGAGTTTGCATTGCCAATGTGGGGTTGAGGTTTCGTGGCTAACGCAACAGTGGCTATGAACTACAAAAATGGACTGCGCCTATTTTTGTACTTGATCAAGAAAATGTTACTGAAAACCCACAAAACGAAAATGAATTGGATGGGTTGATGCTTGTTTAAGTTATCATGCTACCTAGCACAAAATTTGCAAAAAATGACCAAGTCAGCCCAATAATTTTGCTGTCTTAAATCAGACTGAGATTGTTTTCAAACTCGATTGAGATAATTTTCTTAGAAAACCATGTAACAAAAATGAATCAATTCGGTTGACGCTTGTTTAAGTTATCACGCTATCAAGCACAAAATTTGCAAAAAATGACCAAGTCAGCCCAATAATTCTGCTGCAGTACATCAGCCCAGCGATCTACTCTCGCCATACCAATAGTCGAGTGTTTTTTTTCAAAACTCAACTAAAAATATGACATCAACAAGGTTATTTTATTTTCGTCCTCCAGGATTGATGACAAAATACCCAAATTTCAATTGCACATTTTCCCATAATGCAACTAGGAATTTAACCAATTTATTTCTGTTTAACAGAGCATCATGAAATGGTTAAATCTGAAGTTTGATGGTAAAATTCCTAGTTGCATTGTGGGAAAAATTTGCACGTCGAAATTTTGATATTTCAACATCAGTGTGCAGAGCATTAATCATTGTCCAATTATGAGGAGAATCTTGTACTTTTTATGCCCTGCCATAAAATGGACAGGGATATATAGTGTTATCCTTAATCATCCATCATTCTTTCTTTCCATCATTCCATTATTCCAAAATAACAGGTTTCCAGACTTTTTTTTCATCATACATGATAACTGTCTGATTTCTGGTATGTGGCTTTGTCATGGGTAACTATAAATCGAGTTCAAGTTTGGTCCAGGTCCAATGATTTTTCATGGAGTTATTGACCTTCAATCAGTTTTCCATACTTTTTTTGCTCACGGAGGCATACTGACACATGTAGTTTAACCAGACTGTCATAGAAGAATGAGGTCCTCAGAGGGTGAATTTGGAAAATTTATCTTCTGTGAATCTCAATCTGAATCACAGTCTCAGGCCTAAAGAGAAAGTGGTACCCAAAATTGGCCCACTGTATGGGATACCATCAGTGCAGAATGTGCATAAAAGCTGACCTAAATGCTAATTCTTACAAACAAAAAATAGCTAAGTTTTGGCTAAAAATGCCCATTATATTCCCAAAAGATACCTAAAAAGAGGGTTAAATATTACTATAATGGGCTTCAGTAATCCAAATCTACAATATCAAACACCAAGAAAGACATAGAATCAAAACTAACTTTAACACAAACTTTTACAACTAAAGTTTGACCAAGTCCCAAAAAACCCTGAGATTTTGACTAAAAAGAAATTTCCATTAAATTTTTCGCATACACAGGGGGTTAATACCTAAAGATGTTATTCAAATAAAAAAAATACTCAGTAATGAGAAGTTAAGGCCTCACAATCTGCACAAAAGCTGACCTAAACGCAAATTTTTACAACCATAAATTAAGTGAGATTGAACCGAAAAATGTAGGTAAAATTCTGGTAAAATTAGGAAAAAAACCACAGTATTAGGGTTGGACACTGTTGTGATTGGCCCTTACAACCTACATGCACATTGTAAAAACCCTGGACCCACTGGACTTTGAAAAAATTACCGAAATGCTAATCCTTTCAAAATTGGACGCACTAATATTCGACATAGACACTGACACCACTGGAGTCACCACAAATGCTCACCACTTATTTGAAGTAGGTGAAATAAAAACACTGAACATTGAACTTTGCTCATTCTCTGTACTCTGTACTGTCTCTTAACTCTTTACACAATGATGACAATATCAAAATTTATTATTTTAAATATCATTTTTAATTTTTCAAAAAATTTCAGCAAAACCATATCATGTGACACCCTCATTGGAATGAGCTTGACAAGCTCATTCCAAAGAGGGCTCACTGATATGGTTTTGTTGAAATTTTTTGAGAAATAGTATTTTTTCAGCTGCTAAATTTGCATATTACGTGAGCGGATGTTGCCGATTCGTTGGGTAAAGGGTCAATAAAGCTCCCAGCACTGTATCCCAATGGAAGATCTAACAACAGTATTTTTTCACCTTTGATGATCAATTAATGTTTTCATTCTGTAATCAACATCGGTCGAGTAAGTCGCTTCATTCTTTTCATAGTACCGTATTTACTCTATGTATTGGGACACTCTATGATTTGGGACACACATTTTTTCCAGAAAACTATATTTTTTTTATGCTCCAAAGTTTGGGACATTCAGGAGATTTGTTTCCAGTTGGCCCATCGCTAGTAGCAGACGACACTCATAAAAAATTTTTTTTGAGTAACTAAAAATTTTCATTTTTTGCTTCCAAAACATAGCTTATGATCTCTCATTGGAACGAGCGCAATGCGCTCGTTCCAATGAGGGACCATAAGCTATGTTTTGGATGCAAAAAATGAAAATATAAAAAAAAATTGGACGGCAATTTTCGTATATAGTGATGGAAAACGATTCACACACAACTTTATTCAGCATCAAATCAAGACCAGGCTGTATTCTTTCCCCATTTTCTAAGAATTGGGACACCTGTGAAAATAATTATTTTTAGCTGTCCCAATACATAGCATAAATACGGTAACTAGATCAATGCTGGAACCCATATTTGGGCTTTACCCTCAAATAAAGGTATCGTAACTCAAAGGCTTCAAACTCTAAGGATGTCCTTCACATTATCTTTGAAGATGAATTATTTCGTCTGCAGGGAATTTCCGTGTCATAATTTATGGAAGAGAGCCTACAGGCCTACAGGCACTCTCCCATAAATTAATACAAGAGACCTCTCGGCCAAGATAGCTCTGCCCAGGGCAACTACTTTCAGGGGCAGCCATACACAGGGTTAGATTTGATCCCCAATCTCTGATTCTAATAACCCTTTACCCAACATGGACAGCAGACAACATCATCATTTTTTGTCTCAACAACATAGCTTATGGCCCCTCATTGGAACAAGTTTGTTGAGCTTGTTCAACGAAGGCTCATTAGCTTTGTTTATTGGACAAAAATTGAAAACATAATAAAATTTGGCAAATACATTGGTGTTACTTTGACCAGGTAGTCTGTGACCTTAACATTGATGGATACAGACCTTTTTTGTGATTGATGGCACACTGTCTAGTGACAATACATAATGTTATAAAGTTTTGTTAAAAAATATCTAGTGGTAAAGAAATTATGGCTTGGACAAACAAAATGTTGACGTTTTCCTGAGCGTTACCTTTACCATGTCGCCTGTGACCTTGACCTTGATGGATACAGACCATGGCTCAGACAAACAAAATGTTGATGCTGGACGACAGACGGATGACGCACAACTCGATATCAGAAAAGCTCTGCTGATTTTGTCAGGCAAAGCTACCAAGGTAAAGTTTTAAGGCTTGTGCACACCAGAAAATAAGTGGTCAGACAAGGACAATATCAGATACAAAAACGCCTATGTCAGACTGAGGTTTAAAATCATCAGTCAAAATGTCTGATGCCAAAGTTATCAAGGAAGTTCAGTGATCAGAACATCATGCATGTTGGAAATCATGTACATAACTGGCAAGCCTAAAATTAATGAGTATTGTGATTTCTGGTCCTGGCAAGTTGGGAAGTGTGAAAAAAGTGACTGGACATCTCATCAGTATTAACAGCATGTGAAGAGATATGATCTGACATGGCCATACATGTATCTAAATTATTTTTGAAGAGTAATTCTGTTCCAATTCAGAATGAAACCAATCATACCTTGTTATTTATTTATTGGTGTTTAAGGTCACATATTTCTGCACAATGGCTAATCATGACCACAACAGTTTTACAGGTGGAGGAAGCCGGAGTACCCGGAGAGAACCACCAAGCAATGGCGAGCAACTGTCAGCTCCTCAACATACTAACTCCACAGAAGCTGGGTTAGCATTGGTTGAAGACAGGTGCACCATCGACGTGCAGTATGCCAGGCGATAACAGTATGCCTTAGTGCACAGCGTCACCATGCCCCCACATGAGCAATGGGGGTGAAGTGTCTTGCCCAAGGACACAACCGTCGTAGGTGGGATTCAAACTGAGGACTTCTCGGCTTGCAGCCTGCACCTTTACCTACTGACCCACCGTGCCCACTCATACCTTGTTTGGCAGGGCTCACTGAGCCCTTCCAAACAAGGTATGGTTGGATGAATTCTGAGCAGTTTTAAGATGAAGGTCCATGTACACCCAAAACACATTATTTTGAATACTCAAACTCCATTTTGTAATATGTCAGATGTCATTCTCAAACGACAGACTTGATTCGTTTGGTGTCTGACATTTTGTTTGGAAGCAAAATGAAAATTATTTTCAGGCTTGGGCTTGTGAACAAATTTTGATGACTAAAAATAATACAACATTCTACCAGTTAATTCAGTACTCAAGCCAGAAAATAAGCAGACTACCATCTGAAAAATGAGGTCCCCAGGGGGTGAATTTAGTGATGTTACCCTGCACAGCAGGGTAACATCACTAAATTTACCCTCTGTGAATCTCAATCTGAATCAGGGTTTCAAAACTAAACAGAAAGAGGTACCCAGAGGATAAATTGGCCCACTGTATGGGATAGCATCATCAAATTCACCCTCTGGGGACCTCATTCTGCAAATGTCAGACAGGTTATTTTCAGGCCTGTATGGCGAATGTGTTAGGAGAAGGGTTAAGAGAAAAAACAATATTTCAACCTAGCATCCAAAATGTCTGTGGATTTGAATTATTAGTGAGTGACAAAATATATAACAAGAGACTCTAAAGGGCCTGTAATCGCTCACCTGGCAGAACTACATATCCCTCAGTTATTCAGGCCTGGCATTCTGAAAAATGCAGGAGGGCAAAAAATCGCTCTCCTCAATCAGCTTAGGAGAGCAATTAGCTTTACACAGCATTTTAAGTATCCAATTGAACGAACTCATTGAAACTGAAACCAACAGACTACATCAGTGATTTTATTAACTTTATACTAAGGTAAAGCGAAATCTCTTAGACATCTAGATGTCTCACTCAACAACCGAACACACACTTGACAAGACCTGTGTGTGTACCCAGACCTGTTGTCCAAGAAAGTCATACGCCTACCACTACCACCTTCAACCCCCAAGGGGGTTGAAGGTGGTAGTGGTAGGCGTATGACTTTCTTGGACAACAGGTCTGCTTGAATCTACAGTCACATCCTGGTGCAAGTGCTTCAAGTGACAGGATAGTAGTAATGGTAGTATATTATAGTGTCGATATTCCTTGAATAATTGCCCCTCAAACTGTGATGTCAGCCGTTGAACTTGAAACTGCAAGAAAAAAAACTATTGCTGTGACCCATTTTGCTTCAAATGATTGCAACTGTGTTTGGGTATGGTTGCAGCCATTACCTTTTACCACTAAACCACTTTCAAAATGAAATTACGTGATGTTATGTGACTTCGAAGTTAAATTACATTTTTGCTTTACAACAAAAATTTAATGTGAGCATAATATATGTAATCTCAATCATCCCAGACCAAAATATTTAGGAGGGCAATTTTTCGCTCTCCTTAATTCTTTCAGGAGGGCGGTAAGGAGAGCTAAAAAATCGCTCTCCTGAAATTGCCAAGCCTGGTTATTCTAATCAAAATCAAAGAACGCAGCTGGCTGCAATGCTACTTCATCTGTGCGAAACAGAATGATGTTTGTTTTCAGAGGACTTTCCATACATTATTTGTGCCAAGTTTGGTTCACACTGGCCAAGTAGTTTCAGATAAGATAAAAATGTGATTTCCCATAGGCAATTGCAGCCATGTTTGCAACACGATCAACATTACATGAGGATCATTGGTAGAGGGTGTCCCAGTCATCAATCATGTGAAGTTTGAAAACATTTGACCTTGCAGTTTCAGAGGAGAAGGGTTTTCAAAATCGACCAATCAGAATCAAAGAATGCTTCTGGTGGCCACGTTTTTTATCCAACAGGAATAAAATGAGTAACACTTGTAGAGAATCTCCCATAGACCATTCCTACCAAGTTTGGTTCACATTGGATCAGTAGTTCCAGAGAAGATAAAAATGTGATTTCCTGTAGTGTTTCCATTACGTTTACGCTCCATTTAAATCCCCCTTTCGTCACACCCGGTGAACACATTGTCTTCACGGGTCCACAACCCCCTTTGCGAGGCTAATTAAAGACGATGGGAAAATCCAGACATCAAAGGCAGTTCGTTTCTCGATGAAACCGAATTACTGATATCCAGTCACATATGAAAAACATTCTGTGTTTATGCAATTAATACATCGATTTGTTTTCAAACATGATAAAAATGAATGTAGACTAATTCATTATTTGTCCCCCAATAGGAATCAACTATTTATATAAACACTTAGATGTGAGTCTTCCATGGAAGACGTGTGTCGCCTGGCGTTTCAGACAGAATTCTAAGTGGAAAAGGGGCATAACTCTGGAAAAAATACAGCGGATCAAAAAATAAAATAGGAGGTGCACAATGCCATTATGTGATAAAGAATCACTGAAAGTTTCATCAAAATCCATTCATAGGTTAAAGAGGAGTGGCAGATGAGAGAAAGCGTGACGCGGATGAGGCGGACGACAACGCAAGACGACAAAAGTAATCCCTATATGTCGCTCCCCACTCCGTGGGGCAGCGACACAAAAAATAGAGTATAAATGATGGACAACAAGTCTGTTGTGAATGCGAATTAAGTTCAAGCACATTGATAACAAGAACGCCCTCATCTTAGCATTACGTGTACATTGCATACAAAACCGCACTTGTTAATTACCCCGTCGTTTGTGTGGAAACGACCGGGTATGAAAAGCTGTTTAGTGCGGTCATGTGAGAAGGATTACATAACCAATTAATGTTTGGTGAGAAAAATCTTTCAGAGACTGTACCTGATTAGCAATTATATTGTTCAGTCAGAAAATTTCTAAACCCTACATTTAATAAAATATTCAGATACAAATGCAATATCTTTCATTTCCAGAACTCTGTACTGCGGTTTAATATAGGAATTGAAAAAATCTGTTCGTTAATTCGTGAGATTTTCGATTTGTTTTCATATTAAAATAAAATTTTCGCTGATATATCATTTGGATTCTCCCCCCCCCCCCCCCCCCCCACCTCTGTATAATTGAAAGTCAGATTGTCTCCGTCGAAATGATCTTGTCTTCATTCATTCTCGTAACACTTCATCTGTATTTTTTAAATGAAATTATGGAATAGAACGAGTATTTCAGTGAATAAAATGTGTTCTTGGTGTACGGTGTTTTTGAAACAACAATGTGACAGTCTTGGCGATACATCCTGGCATTTCGCTGTGGCAATAGCTTTTCCGATACGGGATTATGGATTCTATATTGTGCCGAGTGTCCGAACATTTCGAAGTTAAAACCTGGTGATTTAATTTTATTGTAGCATAAGCATTTTACCGAAATAGTTTAGATGAACTAAAATGAGAATGTATTATTCATTAAAAAAATTAATCATCCAATATGCGGGAAAATAGTTTAGATGAACTAAAATGAGAATGTATTATTCATTAAAAAAATTAATCGTCCAATATGCGGGATAAAGCATGAAAATCGCTACCAAGCTTTCTGTTTTTACCCAACGTCAACAGCCAAATTCATCCAGCACTATACACAAAAATCTCCATTCATATTTTATTATGTTTTAAATTTTTGTTAAAAAAACATAGCTTATGACCTCTCATACAATCTCGATGATCACGGTAAAGGAATGTCAACCAAGGTTTATGTTGTTTTGACCCGCGATGGAGCACTGAAAGGGAAAAAGATTCCCATTCCGATAAGGCAAGCACTTCGAAGGAGTTTCCCCATTGTGTCCTTCCATTATATCCTGGACTGCATTGACAGTAAAAATTGTTTACCAACAGAAAATTATCAGTTAAATTTACCGAAAAATATAAATTTTATAGTAAATTTCCTTTCTTATTATACCTACCGCAATTGTTTACTACAGGCTTGCACTACAGTGGAAGACCCTAACTCGGATAAAATACTCTCTATTTTAATCTTTCCCAAGAGATGTGGGAAAGAAAAGTGGCGTAAAAAACACCACGAAAAAAAATAAGCCAAAACTGGGCCGTGCGCCATCGGCGCACACCCAGTATGGGACGCTCTAGAATCAAAGAAGAAAAAAATAAAAACACCGGTCAAACTTATCTTCCCTGGTCAAAACAGTTCTTTCTTTGTACTTTGTTTTCCAAAAAAGAAGTGAAATTCAAAAAAAAGGACCCCGATTAAATTTTTAAGAGACTCGTGAATTGTTTGAGTCACTTCACGAAAATTGGAAGCAGTTATCTCCTCGCCGAAAAGATAAATGTCGCCAGCAATGGAGAAACGAAAGTTTAACCAGAGAAAGCTATTTTTTAAACAAGATAAAAAAACATGAGTTGCATGAGTATAACCAAATCACGTCTCCCAACCACAAAAAAGTTGTTAAAAAAAACCCAGTTAAATTATTCTCAAGTGTTTAAACAAATACATGTTCAATGGATCACTACCTCACTCAAGAGGTGTGCTGTCTTTGGAGTGTAGGGGTGGGGGTGGGGGGGGTGGGGGTGGGGGGGGGGGGTTCATTGCATTTCCACAGAATTTCTTAGACAATAATGTACACTGTGATAATATTTAATAGTGCATCTTTCCCCTTGGCAATGGGAAGTGAAGCAGTGCTTATTTACTATGGTAAGAAAGTTCCGCTTTACTGGTGAAATAGGACCCAGTCACCAGTGCCTGTGATGGATGTCCACTAAAATGGGCACCAAAGGGGGTAAACAATCGGCTAAACTTGACTTTAGACCTTTGTTGTGGTCACAATTTATTTATTTGTGTTTAATGTCACTTTTCTGCGACTATGGCCAACTGCGGCCGATGTGCACAATTAGCCATAGCTGATGAAAAGTGACCTTTAACACCAATAAATAAATAAATAAATAAATAAATAGCTAATGCTTTTTGCAAAGTATCTTGTTTGTTCACACAATTTATTTCGTGTGTGCAGATAAGTGCAGGGTGGATTACAACCAAATCACACACAGAGTGAATTATCCACTCTACTTCAACTTACAGGCGCCGATAAATAGCAGATAAGCAAGCAAATTGCGTCTTGGTGGATGTGTAGATAAATCTGGTGGCCCTTAAAAAAATCAGTTTGTGTAAAAAAATATGAGTTCTGTAAAACATTCACTTGTGTGTATTTTTACACATTAGCAGTTGAGTGCTAACTCGATGGAATACTAGTAGAGATTTTCTATTCAAAAGTGCAAACAAAACCCGATCGATATTATAGTGCTTTGAAAGAGTGCTTGTGTATATATTTTTTTTAAAAGATAATATATTCTGTCATTCATGTGTGCAAATGTTTATAGATACTTGTCAAGCATTAAAGTCAGATATCATTAATCACAAAACCCGATCAATATTATAGTGCTTTGAAAGAGTGCTTGCGTATATATTCTTTTTAAAGATAATATATTCTGTTACATGTGTGCAAATGTTTGTAGATACTTGCAAAGCATTAAAGTCAGATATCATTAATAAAAAAAAATAGGCCGATGAAATCGTAAGATGTGTACCCATACGCGCAACTAGTAGAAAGTTGTATGACGGAGGGCCACCACAGATGCTGACATTATGTACACCATACAAGGTATGGGTACATATAGAAATGGATTGGAGGAGTGCCTAATTTGATGGATAAAGGGATAATATCTCCGGATCAAATTATCAGATTTACATAAAAAAAACTATACAGCACAGCACATCAGTAACCTGAATAAATATATAAAGTAACATGACAATCAGATTTATATTTTTTGAGTTATCTCATGCCAAAGGGATTGGAGGAATTTTCAATTTGAAGGATAAAGGGTTAATATCTCCGGATCAAATTATCAGATTAACACCAAAAACTATACAGCTCAGCACATCAGTAACCTGAACACAATTATAAAGTAACTTGACAATCCAAGCAATATTTTTCAAGTTATCAAATGCCAAAGGGATTGGAGGAATTTTCAATTTGAAGGATAAAGGGTTAATATCTCAGGATTAAAATAACAGATTTACATCCAAAACTATACAGCTCGGTACATCAGTAACCTGAACACAAATATAAAGTAACTTGACAATCCAAGCAACATTTTTCAAGTTATCGAATGCCAAAGGGATTGGGGGAATTTTCAATTTGAAGGATAAAGGGTTAATATCTCAGGATTAAATTATCAGATTTACACCAAAAACTATACAGCCCGGCACATCAGTAACCTGAACACAAATATAAAGTGACTTAATAATCTAAGGAATATTTTCAAGTTATCTCATGCCAAAGGGATTGGAGGAATTTTCAATTTGAAGGATAAAGGGTTAATATCTCCGGATCAAATTATCAGATTAACACCAAAAACTATACAGCTCAGCACATCAGTAACCTGAACACAATTATAAAGTAACTTGACAATCCAAGCAATATTTTTCAAGTTATCAAATGCCAAAGGGATTGGAGGAATTTTCAATTTGAAGGATAAAGGGTTAATATCTCAGGATTAAAATAACAGATTTACATCCAAAACTATACAGCTCGGTACATCAGTAACCTGAACACAAATATAAAGTAACTTGACAATCCAAGCAACATTTTTCAAGTTATCGAATGCCAAAGGGATTGGGGGAATTTTCAATTTGAAGGATAAAGGGTTAATATCTCAGGATTAAATTATCAGATTTACACCAAAAACTATACAGCCCGGCACATCAGTAACCTGAACACAAATATAAAGTGACTTAATAATCCAAGGAATATTTTCAAGTTATCGAATGCCAAAGGGATTGGAGGAATTTTCAATTTGAAGGATAAAGGGTTAATATCTCAGGATCAATATAACAGATTTACACCAAAAACTATACAGCTCGGCACATCAGTAACCTGAACACAAATATAAAGTAACTTGACAATCCAAGTAATATTTTTCAAGTTATCGAATGCCAAAGGGATTGGTGAATTTTCAATTTGAATGATAAAGGGTTAATATCTCAGGATTAAATTATCAGATTTACACCAAAAACCATACAGCTCGGCACATCAGTAACCTGAACACAAATATAAAGTAACTTGACAATCCAAGCAATATTTTTCAAGTTATCGAATGCCAAAGGGATTGGATAAATTTTCAATCTGAAGGATAAAGGGTTAATATCTCAGGATCAAAATAACAGATTTACACGAAAAACTATACAGCTCGGCACATCAGTAACCTGAACACAAATATAAAGTAACTTGACAATCCAAGCAACATTTTTCAAGTTATCGAATGCCAAAGGGATTGGAGGAATTTTCAATTTGAAGGATAAAGGGTTAATATCTCGGGATCAAATTATCCGATTTACACCAAACACTATACAGCTCGGCACATCAGTAACCTGAACACAATTATAAAGTAACTTGACAATCCGAGCAATATTTTTCAAGTTATCAAATGCCGAAGGGATTGGAGGAATTTTCAATTTGAAGGATAAAGGGTTAATATCTCAGGATTAAATTATCAGATTTACACCAAAAACTATACAGCCCGGCACATCAGTAACCTGAACACAAATATAAAGTGACTTAACAATCCAAGCAATATTTTTCAAGTTATCGATTGCCAAAGGGATTGGAGGAATTTTCAATTTGAAGGATAAAGGGTTAATATCTGAGGATCAATATAACAGATTTACACCAAAAACTATACAGCTCGGCACATCAGTAACCTGAACACAAATATAAAGTAACTTGACAATCCAAGTAATATTTTTCAAGTTATCGAATGCCAAAGGGATTGGTGAATTTTCAATTTGAAGGATAAAGGGTTAATATCTCAGGATTAAATTATCAGATTTACACCAAAAACTATACAGCTCGGCACATCAGTAACCTGAACACAAATATAAAGTAACTTGACAATCCAAGCAATATTTTTCAAGTTATCGAATGCCAAAGGGATTGGATAAATTTCCAATTTGAAGGATAAAGGGTTAATATCTCAGGATCAAAATAACAGATTTACACCAAAAACTATACAGCTCGGCACATCAGTAACCTGAACACAAATATAAAGTAACTTGACAATCCAAGCAACATTTTTCAAGTTATCGAATGCCAAAGGGATTGGAGGAATTTTCAATTTGAAGGATAAAGGGTTAATATCTCGGGATCAAATTATCCGATTTACACCAAAAACTATACAGCTCGGCACATCAGTAACCTGAACACAAATATAAAGTTACTTGACAATCCAAGCAATATTTTTCAAGTTATCGAATGCCAAAGAAATGGATACGGACAGACGGACGGACAGAGAATTTTCAATTTGAAGGATAAAGGGTTAATATCTCAGGATCAATATAACAGATTTATACCAAAAACTATACAACTCGGCACATCAGTAACCTGAACACAAATATAAAGTAACTTGACAATCCAAATAATATTTTTCAAGTTATCGAATGCCAAAGGGATTGGAGGAATTTTCAATTTGAAGGATAAAGGGTTAATATCTCAGGATTAAATTATCAGATTTACACCAAAAACTATACAGCTTGGCACATCAGTAACCTGAACACAAATATAAAGTAACTTGACAATCCAAGCAATATTTTTCAAGTTATCGAATGCCAAAGGGATTGGAGGAATTTTCAATTTGAAGGATAAAGGGTTAATATCTTAGGATTAAATTATCAGATTTACACCAAAAACTATACAGCTCGGTACATCAGTAACCTGAACACAATTATAAAGTAACTTGACAATCCAAGCAATATTTTTCAAGTTATCGAATGCCAAAGGGATTGGATAAATTTTCAATTTGAAGGATAAAGGGTTAACATCTCAGGATCAAAATAACAGATTTACACCAAAAACTATACAGATTGGCACATCAGTAACCTGAACACAAATATAAAGTAACTTGACAATCCAAGTAATATTTTTCAAGTTATCGAATGCCAAAGGGATTGGAGGAATTTTCAATTTGAAGGATAAAGGGTTAATATCTCGGAATCAAATTATCCGATTTACACCAAAAACTATACAGCTCGGCACATCAGTAACCTGAACACAAATATAAAGTTACTTGACAATCCAAGCAATATTTTTCAAGTTATCGAATCCAAAGAAATGGATACGGATGCCGGACGGACAGATGGACGGACAGAGAATTTTCAATTTGAAGGATAAAGGGTTAATATCTCAGGATCAATAACAGATTTACACCAAAAACTATACAGCTCGGCACATCAGTAACCTGAACACAAATATAAAGTAACTTGACAATCCAAGTAATATTTTTCAAGTTATCGAATGCCAAAGGGATTGGAGGAATTTTCAATTTGAAGGATAAAGGGTTAATATCTCCGGATCAAATTATCAGATTAACACCAAAAACTATACAGCTCAGCACATCAGTAACCTGAACACAATTATAAAGTAACTTGACAATCCAAGCAATATTTTTCAAGTTATCAAATGCCAAAGGGATTGGAGGAATTTTCAATTTGAAGGATAAAGGGTTAATATCTCAGGATTAAAATAACAGATTTACATCCAAAACTATACAGCTCGGTACATCAGTAACCTGAACACAAATATAAAGTAACTTGACAATCCAAGCAACATTTTTCAAGTTATCGAATGCCAAAGGGATTGGGGGAATTTTCAATTTGAAGGATAAAGGGTTAATATCTCAGGATTAAATTATCAGATTTACACCAAAAACTATACAGCCCGGCACATCAGTAACCTGAACACAAATATAAAGTGACTTAATAATCCAAGGAATATTTTCAAGTTATCGAATGCCAAAGGGATTGGAGGAATTTTCAATTTGAAGGATAAAGGGTTAATATCTCAGGATCAATATAACAGATTTACACCAAAAACTATACAGCTCGGCACATCAGTAACCTGAACACAAATATAAAGTAACTTGACAATCCAAGTAATATTTTTCAAGTTATCGAATGCCAAAGGGATTGGTGAATTTTCAATTTGAATGATAAAGGGTTAATATCTCAGGATTAAATTATCAGATTTACACCAAAAACCATACAGCTCGGCACATCAGTAACCTGAACACAAATATAAAGTAACTTGACAATCCAAGCAATATTTTTCAAGTTATCGAATGCCAAAGGGATTGGATAAATTTTCAATCTGAAGGATAAAGGGTTAATATCTCAGGATCAAAATAACAGATTTACACGAAAAACTATACAGCTCGGCACATCAGTAACCTGAACACAAATATAAAGTAACTTGACAATCCAAGCAACATTTTTCAAGTTATCGAATGCCAAAGGGATTGGAGGAATTTTCAATTTGAAGGATAAAGGGTTAATATCTCGGGATCAAATTATCCGATTTACACCAAACACTATACAGCTCGGCACATCAGTAACCTGAACACAATTATAAAGTAACTTGACAATCCGAGCAATATTTTTCAAGTTATCAAATGCCGAAGGGATTGGAGGAATTTTCAATTTGAAGGATAAAGGGTTAATATCTCAGGATTAAATTATCAGATTTACACCAAAAACTATACAGCCCGGCACATCAGTAACCTGAACACAAATATAAAGTGACTTAACAATCCAAGCAATATTTTTCAAGTTATCGATTGCCAAAGGGATTGGAGGAATTTTCAATTTGAAGGATAAAGGGTTAATATCTGAGGATCAATATAACAGATTTACACCAAAAACTATACAGCTCGGCACATCAGTAACCTGAACACAAATATAAAGTAACTTGACAATCCAAGTAATATTTTTCAAGTTATCGAATGCCAAAGGGATTGGTGAATTTTCAATTTGAAGGATAAAGGGTTAATATCTCAGGATTAAATTATCAGATTTACACCAAAAACTATACAGCTCGGCACATCAGTAACCTGAACACAAATATAAAGTAACTTGACAATCCAAGCAATATTTTTCAAGTTATCGAATGCCAAAGGGATTGGATAAATTTCCAATTTGAAGGATAAAGGGTTAATATCTCAGGATCAAAATAACAGATTTACACCAAAAACTATACAGCTCGGCACATCAGTAACCTGAACACAAATATAAAGTAACTTGACAATCCAAGCAACATTTTTCAAGTTATCGAATGCCAAAGGGATTGGAGGAATTTTCAATTTGAAGGATAAAGGGTTAATATCTCGGGATCAAATTATCCGATTTACACCAAAAACTATACAGCTCGGCACATCAGTAACCTGAACACAAATATAAAGTTACTTGACAATCCAAGCAATATTTTTCAAGTTATCGAATGCCAAAGAAATGGATACGGACAGACGGACGGACAGAGAATTTTCAATTTGAAGGATAAAGGGTTAATATCTCAGGATCAATATAACAGATTTATACCAAAAACTATACAACTCGGCACATCAGTAACCTGAACACAAATATAAAGTAACTTGACAATCCAAATAATATTTTTCAAGTTATCGAATGCCAAAGGGATTGGAGGAATTTTCAATTTGAAGGATAAAGGGTTAATATCTCAGGATTAAATTATCAGATTTACACCAAAAACTATACAGCTTGGCACATCAGTAACCTGAACACAAATATAAAGTAACTTGACAATCCAAGCAATATTTTTCAAGTTATCGAATGCCAAAGGGATTGGAGGAATTTTCAATTTGAAGGATAAAGGGTTAATATCTTAGGATTAAATTATCAGATTTACACCAAAAACTATACAGCTCGGTACATCAGTAACCTGAACACAATTATAAAGTAACTTGACAATCCAAGCAATATTTTTCAAGTTATCGAATGCCAAAGGGATTGGATAAATTTTCAATTTGAAGGATAAAGGGTTAACATCTCAGGATCAAAATAACAGATTTACACCAAAAACTATACAGATTGGCACATCAGTAACCTGAACACAAATATAAAGTAACTTGACAATCCAAGTAATATTTTTCAAGTTATCGAATGCCAAAGGGATTGGAGGAATTTTCAATTTGAAGGATAAAGGGTTAATATCTCGGAATCAAATTATCCGATTTACACCAAAAACTATACAGCTCGGCACATCAGTAACCTGAACACAAATATAAAGTTACTTGACAATCCAAGCAATATTTTTCAAGTTATCGAATCCAAAGAAATGGATACGGATGCCGGACGGACAGATGGACGGACAGAGAATTTTCAATTTGAAGGATAAAGGGTTAATATCTCAGGATCAATAACAGATTTACACCAAAAACTATACAGCTCGGCACATCAGTAACCTGAACACAAATATAAAGTAACTTGACAATCCAAGTAATATTTTTCAAGTTATCGAATGCCAAAGGGATTGGAGGAATTTTCAATTTGAAGGATAAAGGGTTAATATCTCCGGATTAAATTATCAGATTTACACCAAAAACTATACAGCTCGGCACATCAGTAACCTGAACACAAATATAAAGTAACTTGACAATCCAAGCAATATTTTTCAAGTTATCGAATGCCAAAGGGATTGGAGAAATTTTCAATTTGAAGGATAAAGGGTTAATATCTTAGGATTAAATTATCAGATTTACACCAAAAACTATACAGCTCGGCAAATCAGTAACCTGAACACAAATATAAAGTAACTTGACAATCCAAGCAATATTTTTCAAGTTATCGAATGCCAAAGGGATTGGATAAATTTTCAATTTGAAGGATAAAGGGTTAATATCTCAGGATCAAAATAACAGATTTACACCAAAAACTATACAGCTCGGCACATCAGTAACCTGAACACAAATATAAAGTAACTTGAAAATCCAAGCAATATTTTTCAAGTTATCGAATGCCAAAGGGATTGGAGGAATTTTCAATTTGAAGGATAAAGGGTTAATATCTCGGTATCAAATTATCCGATTTACACCAAAAACTATACAGCTCGGCACATCAGTAACCTGAACACAAATATAAAGTTACTTGACAATCCAAGCAATATTTTTCAAGTTATCGAATCCAAAGAAATGGATACAGACGCCGGACGGACAGACGGACGGACAGACGGACGGACAAAGGATGGACGATCGACGGATGGTCACCCCGGATGCCGGCATTATGTGTACCATACATAGTATGGGTACACATAAAAATTGCTTAATAAAGTACTGTTTGTTAAAATCATTTGTCACATATAATCAGTCAACACAGCTGACTGTCCAAAAGATCATCATTGACAACTGCGCTTGTTATTGTTGAAGTAATTACCATGGATACTAAAAAGTTCCCCTCAAAGCCAATTAGCTTATCCTATTTTTAGACACCCTATTATGCAATCGACTAGTGGAGAGGAGAGAATAATTTAAATGGCCTGTAATGCAATGGTAAGCCATAAGCCACAAACCCGATCAACATTAAAAGAGGATCGTTGGTAGAGGGTGTCCCAGTCATCAATCATGTGAAGTTTCAAAACATTCAGCCTTGTTGTTTATGGAGGAGCAGATTTTTCAAAATCGAACAATCAGAATCAAAGAATGCCTCTGGCAGCCATGTTTTCCATCCAACGCGAACAAAATGAGGATCCTTTGCAGAGAACCTACCAAAGACCATTCCTGCCCTGTTTGGTTCACATCGGCTCAGTAGTTCCAGAGAAGAAGAAGAAAATGTGATTTCCCATAGGGCTTCTAAGCTGCATTTGCAGTCATGTTTGCAACCCGATCAACATTAAATGAAGATCGTTGGTAGAGGGTGCCCCAGTCTTCAATCATGTGAAGTTTTAAAACATTTGGTTCTGTGGTTTCAGGGGAGAAGATTTTTCAAAATCTAACAATCAGAATCAAAGAATGCCTCTGGCGGCCATATTTTCCATCTGACAGGAACAAAATGAGAATCTTTTGTAGAGGAACTCCCGTAGACCATTTCTGTCAAGTTTGGATCTCATCGGCTCAGTGGTTCCAGAGATGAAAATGTGATTTCCCAGGGTTTCTATTGCAACTATAAGCTGCAATTGCGGACATGTTTGCAACCCAATCAACATTAAATGAGGATCGTTGGTTGAGGGTGTCCCAGTCATCAATCATTTGACACTTCTAAACATTTGGCCTTGTAGTCTGAGGAGAAAATTTTTGAAAATCCACCAACTAGAATCAAAGAATGCATGTGGCAGCTTTGTTTTTCTTGTGAAAGGAACAAAATGAGGATCATTTGTAGAAGACCTTCCATAGACCATTCCTATTAAGTTTGGTTCATATCGGCTCAGCAGTTCCAAAGAAGAAGATAAATATTATTTTAAAAACAATTTCTACAAAACCATCAAGCTCACTCCAATGAGGGATCACATAATGTAGTTTTATTGAAATGTTTCAAATATTTGAAAAAATATTGTTAGTAAATCACTTACAGAAAATACCGAGGCAGTTATTTTCCAGAAGTTTGTGTTTACCTGGGTCTATTGATGCATATGCATCCATAAAATCTCTTTTAGATTGCTATTGTCGATAAACATACTGTGGGTTTTATTGTATACACAACTGCAATTTATTGGAAATGATACAAAGTTTTTTTTATCTAATTATGCCCAATTAGTGCTAAAATAATGCACAGTTATTGTTTGTGGCAGTCATTGACTGGAAGAGCAGCAGAGTTAAAATTAGAAACCAAGTGTATTCAGAAATATTGTCATAGCAATTTGTTTACCTTTGATAACTTTTGAGTAACTTCGTTTATGTCTTCGCAATGTCATGTTTTCTGAAATTTCATCTGCATTAAACTGTTTTAATTACAGATTTAAGTAATTTTGCACAGCTTCTGATGTTTTGTACTTTTGCATGCAGTGTTTTTTTTTACATGCTTTTTCACATACAAGCAAAATCTGGGAGTCAATATTTTGTTAAATTAGCAGCTTATTGTTTCTTTAAATGCAATATCATGTGCTAGAGGTCTGCAAATCAAATATTTTTGATTTAAATCAAATCTTGAATCAAATTATGTCTATTATTCATAATCGAATCAAACTGTGAATTGAATACAGGAGTCCTGAAGGTCCGACTGATAAAATAATAATAATAATAAATACAGTTTAAGAGCCAATGAATCCATGTAAGTACTCTCAGGCTTTACAAGTAAAATAAAGAAAACATATGCTTTGTAAAATCTCGTAATTTGGGTTATAAAATTAAATTAATTCAAAATGAACTGGTTCTGGGTATAATTTTTGGAAAAGATGAGTTTTAAGGCCAGTTTTGAATGATTTGTAAGTTTGTGGTGACTGCAGGCAATCAGGCAGGATGTTCCAGAGAAAAGGACCAACCACTGAAAAGGCCCGATCACCTGCCTTTACTAGGTCACCTGGGTTATGGCAGAGTTTATTCGCAGATGCAGGCAATCAGGCAGGGTGTTCCAGAGAAAAGGCCCAGCAACTGAAAAGGCTCGATCACCTGCCGTTACTAGGTCGCCTGGGTTATGGCAGAGTTTATTAGCAGATGAGAATCTCAGAGATCTTGAGGGAACATAGCGGTGAACTAGATTGCTGAGGTATGATGGTGCCAATCCATTAAGGCATTTATAGAGGGTGATTAGAACTTTGAATGTGATGCGTTCTTCAATAGGGAGCCAATGAAGGTGGTAAAGAAGGGGTGTGACAGGGCTTATATTTCGTCTAAATTTGTGAGAATCCAATTGGATTCTCGTGAAAATCGTCGCGAGAATCCATACCTACTATGAGTGTCCCAGGATCCCATGACGTCACCAAGGTTGAACCACTGTTGTATACTGATAACACATGTTAACCTTTTACCCAACACACCTTTTTAATTGTTAAAACTAAATTTGATAATTTTTAAACAATAAATAATAAATAGATGATAAAATAATTAAATGAACAATATTTACCAATAAAATCTTACAAATATGGCTGTCATTGGAACCGGCTCAATGAGCCGGTTCCAATGACAGCCATATTTGTAAGATTTTAGTGACATAGTGTCAGGATATTTCAGGTCATATTAGCCTTCTGCTGGTTAATTTGTTGCCGCTGTGTTAAATAAAGGGTTAAATTGACTCAATTCTTTTCACGCGAATCCTAGCAGAGGTGCAGCGAGAATCTACATGGATTCTCGCCGGTTTTATTGCGCGAATCTTTGTGCGAATCGATTCTTGGATTCTCGACGAAATATAAGCCCTGGTGTGATATGACATGATTTCCTCCTCCTTAAAATGACTCTCACTGCGCAGTTTTGAACAAGCTGGAGTTTCTGCAGCAAGGACTGTTTACAACCATACAGTAGAGAATTACAGTAGTCTAAGCAGCTCGTGACAAATGCATGGATAAACTGTTTCGCGATCTCCTCGTCCACAACGCCACGTATCCTGCTAATATTTCGTAGGTGGTAGTAGGATATCTGACACACCTGTGTGACATGACTGTCAGCAGACAGGTGCTCATCCACGAAATATCTGAGGTCGCTCACCGCTGTCGTGGGGGAGATCGGATGACCATCAAATACGGGTTGTATTTGTGATACTTTTGCAAGCTAACAAGGTAGACCTAGATAGATAACCTCCGTTTTAACAGGATTCAATTTCAGGAAATTTGACGTCATCCATGATTTTATATCATTCACACATCTTTCTAGTGCGTGAACTGCCCACTCCTCATGCTGTGCCTTGAAATGAATATAGAGCTGCGTGTCTTCTGCATAGAAATGGAAACTAAGTCCGTGCCTACGAATGATATCACCGAGGGGCAAAACATAAACAACATACAGCAGAGGCCCTAGAACAGACCCCTAGGGTACACCGAACATCAAAGGAACATCACTGGAATAAGTACCAGTAACATTCACTCTTAGGGTGCGGTCTGAGAGATACGACCTCAACCAGTCATGAGCCGTTCCCGTAATGCCTATTCTGGTTTGCAGAATGTCAAGGAGGACAGCATGATCAATGGTGTCAAATGCCGCACTCAAATCTAACAAAACTAAACAAGAAACCTCCTTCTGGTCCATCGACAAGAGAATGTCATTCTGGACCCGTAAAAGTGCGGTTTCCATGCTGCAGAGTGGGGTGTAGGCCGACTGTAATTTCTCAGACAGGCCACATCGTGACAGATGTTCCCTGAGTTGTTTCGCAGCTGCACGCTCTAGCAGTTTAGAAACAAAACTCAGGTTGGACACTGGGTGGTAATTTTTAAATATTTCAGGTTCGAGTCCTGATTTTATTCCAACTATATCATCAAGGCATATCTTCATCGAAGGCATGCCTTGATGATGTATTTGAAATATTACCTAGCGAGGATTCTTATTAAATGAAAGTGTCAATGACACTGTAGCTTAACTTGTGTGTTATGTTTGATGAAAAGGATAATGTTCAATGTTTATGAAAGGATTATGAAATAAGACAAGAATTGTGATAATTGGGAAAATGTTCATTTCTGTTCCCTGTATGCTATGTTTATGATAAAAATAATATGAGGTGTACACTGTACTAAAGATCTGAGGGGAGGGTTAATATGACCTCACAGTTAATGTATGTGGCCCTCACAGTTAACATATATCACCCGAAAGTTACCAAGTTACAGTGAAATTATTCCAAAACGAGTCATCCTATCAAGTTACATTGAAATCCCTTCATAAATATGGCCTGTAGACTGCGCTAAAGGTTTTCGGGCTTCGGGACCCTGTAGCCATCAGTTTCCCAATTGCGTCCAAAGGGGACGTTCACATCTAGACATAAAATGAAGTCAACCTACCAAGTTACAATGAAATCCCTTCAAAAATATGACCTGTAGACTGTGCTAAGGGTTTCTGGGCTTTGGGCTCGGGCAGCCATCAAGGTTGAATGATCTCAACCAAAAGGGGCCATTCTTATCTGGGCATCATCTGGAGTGATCCTACGAAGTTACAATGAAATTCCTTCATAAATATGACCTGTAGACTGTGCTCAAGATTTTTGGGCTTCGGGCCCCTGAAGCCGTCACAGTTGACCAATCACAACCAAAAGGGGATGTCATCATCTAGGCATTATGTGGAGTCAAACTAACAGATTACAATGAAATCCTTTCATAAATATGACCTATAGACTATGCTAAAGGTTTTGGGGTTTTGGGCTCAGACAGCCATCAAGACTGAATGATCGCGACCGAAAGGGGACGTTCTCATCTAGACATTATTTGGAGTCATCCTACCAAGGTACAATTGAATCCCTTCATAAATATCACCTGCAGACTGTGCTAAAGGTTTTCGGGCTTCAGGCCACTGTAGACGTCACAGTTGCCTAATGGTGTCCAAAAGGGGCTGTTCTCATCTAGACATTATATGAAGTCAACCTACCAAGTTACAATGAAATCCCTTCATAAATATGAACTGAAGACTGTGCTCAAGGTTTTCAGGCTTTGGGCTTGGGCAGCCATCATGGTTGAATGATCGCAACCAAAAGAGGACATTCTCATCTGGGCATCATCTGGAGTGATCCTACGAAGTTACAATGAAATCCGTTCATAAATATGACCTGTAGACTGTGCTCAAGATTTTCGGGCTTCGGGCACCAGTAGTCATCACAGTTGATCAATCACAACCAAAAGGGGATGTCATCATCTAGGTATTATATGGTGTCAACCTAACAAGTTACAATGAAATCCTTCCATAAATACAACCTATAGACTATGCTAAAGGTTTTTGGGCTCGGGCAGCTATCAAGGCTGAATGATCGTGACCAAAAGGGGACGTTCTCATCTAGACATTATTTGGAGTCATCCTACCAAGCTACAATGAGATCCCTTCATAATTATGACCTGTAGACTGTTTTAAAGGTTTTCGGGCTTTGGGCCCCTGTAGCTGTCACTGTTACCCAATCATGCCCAAAAGGGGACGTTCTCATCTAGACATTATATGAAGTCAAACCTACCAAGTTACAATGAAATCCCTTCATAAATATGACCTGTAGACTGTGCTAAAGGTATTCAGGCTTCGGGCTCGGGCGGCCATAATGGTTGAATGATCGCAACCAAAAGGGGACATTCTCATCTGGGCATCATCTAGAGTGATCCTACGAAGTTACAATGAAATCCCTTCAAATATGACCTGTACACTGCGCTCAAGATTTTCGGGCTTCGGGCACCTGTAGCCATCACAGTTGACCAATCATGACCAAAAGGGGATGTCATTATCTAGGCATTATATGGAGTCAACCTAACAAGTTACAATGAAATCCTTAAATAAATACGATCTGTAGACTATGCTGAAGGTCTTTGGGCTTGGGCAGCCATCAAGGCTGAATGATCGCGACCAAAAGGGGATGTTCTCATCTAGACATTATTTGGAGTCATCCTACCAAGCTACAATGAAATCCCTTCATAATTATGACCTGTAGACTGTTCTAAAGGTATTTGGGCTTCGGACCCCTGTAGCCGTCACATTTGCCCAATCGTGTCCAAAAGGGGACATTCTCATCTAGACATTATATGAAGTCAAACCTACCAAGTTGTAATGAAATCCCTTCATAAATATGACCTGTAGACTGTGCTAAAGGTTTTCGGGCAGCCATCATGATTGAATGATCGCAACCAAAGGGGACAATCCCATCTGGGCATCATCTGGAGTGATCCTACAAAGTTACAATGAAATCCCTTCATAAATATGACCTGTAGACTGTGCTCAAGGTTTTCGGGCTTCGGGGATGTGTAGCCATCACAGTTGACCAATCACGACCAAAAGGGGATGTCTTCATCTAGGTATTATATAGGGTCAACCTAACAGGTTACAATGAAATCCTTCCATAAATATGACAGTTTACCTGTGCTAAATGTTTTTGGGCTCGGGCAGCCATCAAGGCTGAATGATCGCGATCAAAATGGGACATTCTCATTGGGCATTATTTGGAGTCATCCTACCAAGTGAAATCCCTTCATAAATATGACCTGTAGACTGTGCGAAAGGTTTTCAGGCTTCGGGGCCCTGTAGCCATCACAGTTGCTCAATCACGTCCAAAAGGAGACTTTCTCATCTAGACATTATATGAAGTCGACCCACCAGGTTACAATGAAAATCCTCAATAAATGTGACCTGTAGACTGTGCTAAAGGTTTTTGGGTTTTGGGATCGGGCAGTCGTCACGGTTGGCAAATCACGCCCAAATGGGGAAATTCTCATCTAGACATCATAAGGAGTCATCCTACCAAGTTACAATGAAATCCCTCCATATTAAACATGACCTGCAGACTGTGCTAAAAGTTTTTGGGTTTCGGGCTTGGGCAGCCATCACGGTTGACAGATCATGCCCAAAAGGGGACGTTCTCATCTAGGCATTATACAGAGGCATCCAACAAGTTACAATGAAATCCCTTCATAAATACGACCGGTAGACTGTGCTAATGGTTTTCGAGTTTTGGGCTTGGGCAGCCATACCGGTTGACCGATTGCGACCAAAAGGGGATGTTCCAATCTGGACATGACCCCAAACCTGCATATGAAATTTTGTGATGATCAGACAAGAACTGCGGGGTGTAGCCCATGCTAAAGGAAAATGTGAACAGACTCACAGGCTAACAGACTTCCGCATACGTGATGGCAATAGCTTATTTTGACTTTGTCAAGATAACCCTTCACCTAACATGAAAAGCAGACGACACTTGCAAAAAAAATTCTTGAATAACTATTTTTTTTCATTTTTTGTCTCAAAAACATAGATTATGACCCCTCATTGGAACGAGCTCGACGAGCTCGTTCCAATGAGGGGTCATAACCTATGTTTTTGAGACAAAAAATGAAAATATAATTAAAATTAATAGGCGATTTTTTAGAATAGCGCTGGCCGGTTTTGGCTGTTACATTGGGTAAAGGGTTAAGCTAAAAACAGAAACAGGTGCAAGAATTCTGTACTGGGCACTTCACGAGGCTAGCCAATAGCAATCGTGAGCTCATCGTCAATATTGTTTGGGAACTTTAAATTTGCTTTCAGCAATGGTAGTGACCAGTGGAACTGGAATTAGCAAGGATATCTCAGCTATATGTTTTGTGGCACGACTAAGATTAGGGCTGTCACGATTATTCGATTAATCGATTGCTGATCGATCACGCCGAAATCGATTAGTATTTTCCGTTGTCGAAGAATCGGTAAATTTTACCCCGTTTTAGACGTTTAATAATTTTAAAAAAATGAAAAAACTATTGTTTCTTAAGGTAAAGGGTCAAGAACATCGACGTTAAATCTTAAGAAGCCGTTAGAAGCATTTGCCTTTTAGGAACATTCAAAGCTTTGATGTTCTGAACTTTTGAACCGTCAGTGTAATAATCAAGACCGGTCGGCAGTTGCGAACTTGCAAAGTTCGCAACTGACGACCGGTCTTGATTATTACACTGACAGTTCAAAAGTTCAGAACATCAAACCTTTGAATGTACCTAAAAAGGATCGTCTTCGTTGTTTACTTGAGGAAGGTCAACTGACTTGAACTTCATTTTTAACAACTTAAAGACAGGGAAATGTGGGGAGGGGTTATCTATGTACGATTAATCAATTATAATCGATTATTTGCGATGATTAATCGATTCCTAAATTCAAAAATCGTGACAGCCCTAACTAAGATGACGGATACCAAGCAATATTCTAATGAAAAGATTCAAAGGAAAATGAATCAGACAGCTGATTTTGAATCAAACTGAACACCAAACAGCCAAATTCAAATTGAACCAAATACTAACTTAAGGTTTGAAATCGAATCGAATTTTTAAGATTTTCAGAGCCCTATCATGTGCCCAAATGTCCCTGTGTTTTTAGGACTTGAAACAATTTTTTATTCTTACCTTCTCCACAGTGGCTCAATAATAAGTTCAACATCAAAACCAAACACAGCAAACACCATCAGTCCCTGAATTAAAATGGAAAATTTTGTCTTATCATATGACTCATCTGTTTTGTACACTTTAAAACATTTGATATTTTGTTTTCATATTGATCAGTGATAAAATAAAGCCTTCTGTCAATTTCATTGGTCAATTTCAAAACTGTACTATTTGATTGGCTGAGCAAAATAAAACTGGGCCACATTTTCATAATTTGCATAATTAGAGTTGGGAGCCTTCATTGGTCAATTTCAAAACTGGACAATTTGATTGGCTAAACAAAATACAACTGGGTGACATTTGCATAATTTCAGTAGGGAGAATTTACGTTATCTGGCCTATTTAGGGTGGGTTATATTGTATTAATCTTTTACCTACAAGAAAAACGCCATTCATTTTTTTTTATATTTTCACTTTTTGCTTCCAAAACATAGGTTATGACCCCTCACTGGAACGAGCTCGTTCCAATGAGGGGTCATAACCTATGTTTCGGAAGCAAAAAATGAAATTTTTTTTAGTTGTGCGAGGATGTTTTTTCCAAGTGCCGTCTGCAACTCAAATTAGGTGATGGGTTAAAAAGTCATACTAAGTGGCTAATTTGTGCGTTTGAGTGTCATATGATAAACAGAATATGAAATGAGTGTTTTTCTCATATAATATTTATGAAACTCGTCCGAATTTTCCATTTGGGCTCGCCAAAACAGAAAATTCCTAGACTCATTTCATAAATATTATATGAGAAAACACTAATTCCATATCCTCTATTTATTATATGCCTATCAATGATACGGCATGTTTTACACACATCAAATCTTGATTGCTGAATCACAATGAGTGGTTTTCCGATTCCATATCAGATGGCTGGTCTAAGAATGAGGATGGCACTGAAGAACGTCAATCGAGTCCGCCCAAGTTATCAACCATTTCTAGGTTTGCTTCATTTGCGTAAATAAGCACTATAGAATGAGATGAATTTCTAATAATGTTTTTTAATGAACTGTATATTGATTACTAGTGTGAAAGATGAATTTCCAAAACGGCATATAATAAAAAGGTCATTATGAAAGTAAAGTGATCTAGTTAGTTGTATTCCATCTTGCTGACGATGTCAAATCACCAGATCACACTTGCCGTGTTTTCATTGACAAGGTCAGATTGCTGGATCACACAAGCAGGCTTGTGTGATCCAGCAATCTGACCACGTCAATAAGAAGACGGCAAGAAGATGAGGTACACTAGAGTCCACTCAGTCAAGCAGGCTTGTGTGATCCAGCAATCTGACCTCATCAACTCGAGGGAATAAAACAAATCAAATCACTTTACTGTCATAATATATTTATTTATTTATTTACAGGGGTTTAAGGTCACATACTTATGCACAATGGCTAATTGTGACCGTGACAATGTTACGGGTGGAGGTAGCCGGAGTACCCGGAGAGAACCACTGAGCAGCGATGAGCAACTGTCAGCTCCTCAACATTCTCTGTTCAAGCTCTGCTCAAGCAGGGTTACAGCAGTTGAAGACATGTGTACCATCGACGTGCAGTACGCCTTGATACACAGCATCATCGTGCCCCCATGTAGGCAACCGAGATAAAGTGCCGTGCCCAAAGATACAATGTGAGTCGTCCCAGATGGGGATCGAACCCGGGACCTCTAGCATAGATGTCCAACAGTCTACCACTGAGCCACTGCACCCCCACTGTCATAATAATCTCTAGATATTAAATATTATTTCATCAATTTGCCGTCATGTTCAGGCAAATATTATTATATATGTATTAAATATGCTAACGTATTTAATACTTTAGCATATTTACTACCTATATAATAATATTTGCCTGAATAAATATTTGCCTGAACTACACAAGGAAGGTATAAAAAGATTCTATTTTTCATCAGCGGTACTGATTGACGTGGGTTGGGTATTGTGGCGGAGATATGGACACGCGCTTTTAAATGATTGAATGACTCAGGCCAAGGAGTGGTTGGATATGTGAATGCGGTATACGTACTTACTTGCCTCTGCCTCTGTTACCAGGGCGAGGTTTTAGAAATAGTGTCTAATTCATATTTGCTTTTTGCATAATAACGTGGAACATATCTTTACTTGTTGCCACCCAAGGAAGATATTATTATACGGTATTTTTTGCATAATTTACACTTGAATACAAAAAGCAAAGTGAAGCGCGGAACATATCTTTACTTGTTGCCACCCAAGGAAGATATGATATGGTTATTTTGCACATAATAGACTCGGATACGGGGAACAACATGAAACGGGGAACATATCTTTACCACCCAAGGGAGATATGGTATGGTGATTTTACAAGCAATACACTTGAATATGGAGAACAACGCGTTTAAACAATTCGGTTCAAGGTATGGTTGAATGTGTGAATATTGTATGTGAATTCGCTTCCACCTCTGTTACCAGGGGGAGGTTGAGATAAATGATTGAGTGCTCCTAATTCTAAGGCTGAGAACAAATTTTGCATGTAATAACGTGGAATATATCTTCACTTGTTACCACCTAAGGAAGATATGATACGGCATTGTTTGTCCATAATTTACAATTAAAAACAGTGAACAACATGTAATGCGGAACATATCTTTACTTGTTGATATGAAATGGCGATTTTGTAGATGGGTTTCGTGATTAGGAGCTAGGCGGCCACTTGCCAAATAATAAATCGATCTGTAAGACGAATGCGTATCTCGATCAATTTTATAATTCCCATTCAACATTTAACATAAGCGTGACGCTAAATCTTATGTTCCCATGATGCGATACACATTGGTACGGCACTTAGCGTAACGGAATAAGAATTAGTAAAAAATGAAAGCCGCTTAGAAGCAAGTAATCTTCCGAGCATGACAGCAAATTGACAAAGTTATATACAATATTTGATGAAGTGTATTAAATATTATTATATACCTATCACTTAGAGTTGGGTGGACAAAAAAAATTTCAAGTTCAGGTTCAGTATCAATATTTTTAGGATGATTTACCTCAGTATCGTCATGATATTCAGTGTAAAAACACACATGTACGCACACCAGTATAAATATTGGATGGTATTTTGAGTATACTGCTCAGCTGGAGGTCATCGTTTACAGCAAACATAGAATTGTCAAAATGTAGGAGGTAACATGAGCACACACTTCCAGCAATATGGTGTAACAAAATGCTGACATAAAATACCCTGAGTATTTTCTTTCAGCGTTTTTGTAACATCAGTCTTTTCAGCAGTATCATTCTCTTCTGTGGAGTCCATTCTTGTCCGCAATATCAGATGGAGTGTGATACGGACAAAATGCATAGAGTGTGAAGCCGGGTGAGAACTGCATTCTCTTTTTCCACCTCGGACAAAAAAATGCGTTCTAAATCCACAAACTATCAATTAATTAAGATTTTTTACATGTTCCTTTTTCTACAAATGAGTCAAATCATTTTACGACAAATGTTGTTGAACCAACATGAAATTTGTGCCAGATACACAGAGAAGATGAGGTAGAGTCCACCCAGTCTGCAATGGAGTTAAAGAACACTCGATAGAAAAAATCTACAACAAAAGTTTGTCGTCTGCTTTTGTCCAAAATGTATTTCTTCTTTTTCACTTCTCCTAGTGAGCATACTGTAAGTTACATGGCATGTAGATGACTAATACATTTCCATACAAGGCAATGGGAGTTCATATCAGGTGAGGTGAAGTCAAACCTGATATGAACACTCAGAGCCTTGTATGGAAATGTATCAGCCAAAAACATACCTTGTAACATATTTATTATGTCAAAAGTCCAAGGGATTAACCCTTTACCTAACGAATCGCCCGAATCTGCACGCGAAATAAGCAAATTGAGCAGTTGAAAAAATTAAATTTTTCAAAATATTTCAACAAAACCATATCATGTGATCCCTCATTGGAACGAGCTCATTGAGCTCGTTCCAATGAGGGATCACATGATATGGTTTTGTTAAAATTTTTTGAAAAATTTAAAAAAATGATATTCAAAATAATAATTTTGGATATCGTCTACATTGGGTAAAGGGTTAACAAATTTTCATAAGAAACAAAGAATGACTTAGAAACCACTACTGACAGCATCACATAGAACCATCAGCAGTAACAGACACCGTTATGTATCCATGATGACAGTAAAAAATCATCACTGTTCAAAGAGTAATATTTGTTTGCAAAATAAAACACATTGCTACAAACAAGTGCACCCTCAACATGCAGAATGCCTTAGTACTCAGCAACACCATGTCACTACATGGGCATTCGGATGAAGTACCTTGCCCAAGGACACAATACAATTACCCCTGGAGGGAATCAATCCATGGGCCTTACTGAGCCACTGAGCTCTGTCAAACAAGATTGGATTGGTTAAATTCTGACTTGCATGGTGGGAAAAAACTATTGATTGCATTTTGGTGTTTTGACATATTTATTTATTGGTGTTTTAAGGTCACATATTTCTGCACAATGGCTAATCATGACAGTTTTACGGGTGGAGGAAGCCAGAGTACCCAGAGAGAACCACCGAGCAACTGTCAGCTCCCCAACATACCAACTCAACACAAGCAGGGTTAGCATTGGTTGAAGACAGGTGCACCATCGACGTGCAGTATGCCTTAGTACACAGCATCACCGTGCCCCCACATGGGCAATGGGGGTGAAGTCTTGCCCAAGAGCACAATGCGGTTGCCGCAGGTGGGATTCGAACCGCGGACCTCTCGGCTTGCAGTCTGCACCTCTACCAACTGAGCCACCACGCCCCCTGGTGTTTTGACATGACTGTTCAAAGGTTAACAAAGTCTAAACTTACCTGTCCATAATTTAAAACTCCATCTAAAAATTCTACTTCTATGTATATTCCCGAAAAATCTTTATTAAATATTCTCCAAATACAAAGGAAGCCGCCCTGGAATAGATAAATTAATCAATATCTTTATCAACAGGACCTAATTATATTGAAAGATAAATATTGAACAGGGTTAGGCCTCACAAAGTAGATCTTCTGTTTCTCAGGCCATTATTTGTAAAATTGCATGCGGGTGAGCGTTTTTTTATTTTATTTTTTATTTCTGTAATTATTTCTTTGCCATCAAAAGTTAATGTTCTTGGTTTATGTTTTAGGCCTCATAATCTACAGAATAGCACAAGTGGTAGTGTATTTCATCCCTTGAGAGCAAGAAGGCTTTGCAATGCTAAAGCATTGCAAAACCTTCTTGCATTCAAGGGACAAATTTATCAATTTTTTTTAACTTGGGTAAAATATCAGACATAAACCATTTAATTTTTATTTTTTTTTAGTTTACATTGGTTATAAAAAGGGAGCATGCGGCAACCAAAAGAAGCATGCGGGAGGGCCTGAGAAACAGATTTTTAATTTTTTTAGGCCTTATTCTTCATTAATATTTACAAAACAAGTCTGTGAATTATCCATTTTGCCAAGTCTCTATTTTTTATATTTTTTTTTATTAGGGTTTAACGACACATTAACAGCCAGGGTCATATCATGTCGGTGACAGTTTTATGAGTGGAGGAAGCCAGAGTACCCGGAGAGAACAACCGAGCAATGACGAGCAGCTGTCAGTTCTCCAACATCGTAACTCTGAACTCTGCACCACAGCACAGGCAGGGTTGTTAGATTGGTTGAAGACATGCACACCGTCGACGTGTAGTACGCTTTAGTGCATCATTTAGCGTCACCATGCCCCCCCCCCCCATGTAGGCAATCAGGGTTAAGTGCCTTGCCCAAGGACACAACACGGGAGTGTGAATCAGTCGCTGAAATGGTCCCTAATCCAACTACTAACCGCGCTCGATGTTGCTTAACTTTGGTGATCTGATGAGAACCGGTTACCGCGACGCCACCGCGCCCCTCTATTTATTTGAATAATAATACAAGAGGCCCCAGGGGGCCTGCGGGTGCTCACCTGACATGGTAGTCTAAATATCAAACCAGGGACTTGAATAAGCTGTATACGCCCCTCCTAAGAAAAGCATATATCAACTAGATGAAGCGATTGTGCCCACACAATACACAGGATTTTCCTTCTATTTTCAGTTCCTGCACTTTTACGTCACAAAATTGAGATAAACGCATGAAAAACAGAATTTTTTCCCCAAACAAAATATTTTCAGCCTAATTTTTTTTTTCTTCTTAAAACGCATAAAAAACTAATTTCGGTCCAAATTTTCTAAGTCCCACCCGGACCCCAAATTTTCAGTGTAAAAAAAAAAAAAAAATTTTCTCTTAAAATTGACCGAAACGCATAAAAAACAAAAAAAAAATTTCAGGATTTTGGTCCAAAATTTTCTAAATCCCGCCCGAACTCCAAATTTTCAGTGTAAAAAAAAAACAAATTTTCTCTTAAAATTGACCGAAACGCATAAAAAACAAAAAAAAAATTCAGGATTTTGGTCCAAAATTTTCAAAGTCCCACCCAGACCCCAAATTTTCAGTGTAAAAATTTTTTTTTTTTTTTTTCTCTTAAAATTGACCAAAACGCATAAAAAAAAAAAATTTACAGATTTTGGTCCAAAATTTTCAAAGTCCCACCCAGACCCCAAATTTTCAGTGTAAAAATTTTTTTTTTTTTTTCTCTTAAAATTGACCGAAACGAATAAAAAAAAAAAAAAAAAAAAAAAAAAAATTTACGGATTTTGGTCAAAAATTTAAGTCCCACCCGGACCCCAAATTTTCAGTGTAAAAAAAAAAAAAAAATTTTCTCTTAAAATTGACCGAAACGCATAAAAAACAAAAAAAAAATTTCAGGATTTTGGTCCAAAATTTACTAAATCCCGCCCGAACTCCAAATTTTCAGTGTAAAAAAAAAACAAATTTTCTCTTAAAATTGATCGAAACGCATAAAAAACAAAAAAAAAATTCAGGATTTTGGTCCAAAATTTTCAAAGTCCCACCCAGACCCTAAATTTTCAGTGTAAAATTTTTTTTTTTTTTTTTTCTCTTAAAATTGACCAAAACGCATAAAAAAAAAAAATTTACAGATTTTGGTCCAAAATTTTCAAAGTCCCACCCAGACCCCAAATTTTCAGTGTAAAAATTTTTTTTTTTTTTTTCTCTTAAAATTGACCGAAACGAATAAAAAAAAAAAAAAAAAAAAAAAAAAAATTTACAGATTTTGGTCAAAAATTTAAGTCCCACCCGGACCCCAAATTTTCAGTGCAAAAATTTTTTTTTTTTACTCTTAAAATTGACCAAAACGCATAAAAAACACAAAAAAAAATTTCAGGATTTTGGTCCAAAATTTTCTAAATCCCGCCCAAACTCCAAATTTTCAGTGTAAAAAAAAAAAAAATTTTCTCTTAAAATTGACCGAAACGCATAAAAAACAAAAAAAAAATTCAGGATTTTGGTCCAAAATTTTCAAAGTCCCACCCAGACCCCAAATTTTCAGTGTAAAAATTTTTTTTTTTTTTTTCTCTTAAAATTGACCAAAACGCATAAAAAAAAAAAAATTTACAGATTTTGGTCCAAAATTTTCAAAGTCCCACCCAGACCCCAAATTTTCAGTGTAAAAATTTATTTTTTTTTTTTTCTCTTAAAATTGACCGAAACGAATAAAAAAAAAAAAAAAAAAAAAAAAAAATTTACAGATTTTGGTCAAAAATTTAAGTCCCACCCGGACCCCAAATTTTCAGTGTTAAAAAAAAAAAAAAAATTTTCTCTTAAAATTGACCGAAACGCATAAAAAACAAAAAAAAAAATTCAGGATTTTGGTCCCAAATTTTCTAAGTCCCACCCGCACCCTAAATTTTCAGTGTAAAAAATTTTTGTTTTTTTTTCTTAAAATTGACCGAAACGCATAAAAAACAAAAAAAAAATTTCAGGATTTTGGTCCAAAATTTTCTAAGTCCCACCCGGGCCCCAAATTTTCAGTGTAAAAATTTTTTTTTTTTTTTCCTCTTAAAATTGACCAAAACGCATAAAAAAAAAAAAATTTACAGATTTTGGTCCAAAATTTTCAAAGTCCCACCCAGACCCCAAATTTTCAGTGTAAAAATTTATTTTTTTTTTTTTCTCTTAAAATTGACCGAAACGAAAAAAAAAAAAAAAAAAAAAAAAAAAATTTACAGATTTTGGTCAAAAATTTAAGTCCCATCCAGATCCCAAATTTTCAGTGTAAAAAAAAAAATAAAATTTTCTCTTAAAATTGACCGAAACGCATAAAAAAAAAAAAAAATTTCAGGATTTGGGTCCAAAATTTTCTAAGTCCCACCTGGACCCCAAATTTTCATTGTAAAATTGTATTTTTTTTTCTCTCCTAAAATTGACCGAAACGCATAAAAAACAAAAAAAAAATTTCAGGATTTTGGTCCAAAATTTTCTAAGTCCCACCCGGGCCCCAAATTTTCAGTGTAAAAATTTTTTTTTTTTTTTCCTCTTAAAATTGACCGAAACGCATAAAAAACAAAAAAACAAATTTCAGGATTTTGGTCCAAAATTTTCCAACTCCCACCCAGACCCCAAATTTTCAGTGAGTTAATAATATGCATAAATTTCACATTCCTTCTATTTACTGACGTTTAATTGGTTGAGGACTAGATTATTTTTATTGGCCTGAATTTGTTACTCAAAAAGTGTTCTATTGCAAATTATTGGAGAGTGCCCACAGGCAACACGTCCACAGGCACTCTCCAGAAATTTATAATAGAACAAATTTATATAAATAAAATATTATATGCATTTGAATGAATATGAAGCATGAGCAAGGAAAATGTTTGCTTTTGCTCATCAGATAGTTGCATCTAAGAACTTAATTCAACAAACTGCACCTCAGAAAAAATCAGTGACACTTGTCTTTTTCAAATTTCCCGGATGCCATAGAATTAAGAAAGAATGCTGGTTTTGTTTACATTGGCAAGCCGGGGGTTCAAACCTACACCGAGAGAGTTTTCTTCAGCACCAAGCATCTAGCGAAACTATACTGAACCATGCACACCACTTGGCCACCGACAGACCCCCGAGTATCTGGCCAGACACGGTGGCATCACTGTAACCGGTTCTCGTCAGATCACCGAAGTTAAGCAACGTCTGTCAGTGGCAGAGTGGTGTGCATGGTTCAGTATAGTTTTGCTGGGTGGTTGGTGCCGAAGAAAACTCCCTTGGCATGTGTTCAAATCCCTGCCATGCCAATGTTTGCTTTTGATCTGGTACCTTCATTTTTTTAAGGTCCTGATAGTGGCTTCCCGCACTTAACCAGTTAATGATACTTTAAATAGCTGGCCAGGGTTATTTTGTGTCGGAAAGATTTGCATGTAAACAAAATATATGTGTTTGATTGAAGAGGAAACATGAGCAAGGAAAAAGATGGCTTTTGTTCTGGTACCCTCGTTGTAACTTAGCCAGTTAAGATCAATGGAGTGTGCACAGAAATCAATAGTTCAAAAATGTAACCAGGACATCGGCCCAACAGTGAAGTTTTTCAGTTTATGTTCTGTTATCTATAATTTATTAAACAATGCCTTTGTACTTGTATTAAAACTGAATTAAATAAAAGAATAATAAAAAAAAGTTGAAAAATCAATTCTTCTCCATTTCTGCAACAAATACTCTCTGGGTGCTCAATCACTGACTAGCAAAAACGTCAAACCTGTAATGAGAGACCACCTGTCAAACAAAATATTTGTGTTTGACTGAAGAGGAAACATGAGCAAGGAAAAAGATGGCTTTTGTTCTGTTACCCTCGTTGTAACACGGCCATTTAAGATCAATGAAGTGTGCACAGAAATGTACAGTTCAAAAATGTAACCAGGACGTCGGCCCAACAGTGAAGTTTTTCAGTTTATGTTCTTTTATCTATAATTTATTAAACAATGCCTTTGTACTTGTATTTAAACTGAATTAAAATAAAACAATAATAAAAAAAAGTTGAAAACTTAAAAAATTTATAGTAATTTATATATTTTTATACTTACCAATGACCCAGACATAGCTGGTGCTAACTCTTAAGAATATAGGGCCAAACACAAATTTTGCCCCCCAATCCCCAAAATTTGCATCTAAAACCAAAGAAAACATGTCCTGAATGGCTCTCCATAATTCACCTCTACTGCGCATGCGCAGTGTGAAGGACGTCCCGAAATTGGCGCCATTAATCATTCTTACCAACAGTGCCTGGTAAGCGCTATGTCCTCAGAGGGGAGGTAAGAGTTCCCAACTCCTGGGAGGGCCATCCCCGTCTGGGTCATTGGTAAGTATAAAAAATATATAAATTACTATAAATTTTTTAAGATTTTTATACTGTACCAATGACCCAGACATAGCTGAATAGTAAAAAGGCTGGAGGGCCCAGGACATAGAGGAAAATCCAATAAGCTCAACTATATAAATAGAGTCATCTCCTGTAGGAGAAAAGGAGAAATAGGCTTCACGTGTATCTTTCTTATTTATGACAAATTAGAAAGACACAATACCTTTTATGATTGAGCATGATAACATCCATGTTCTCTATTAATATCCAGTATAATTCGTATACTAATTATATTTAAAGTAAGCCAATAAATAAAGTTAGTCCAAAGAATTGAGACTCTTTATACTCTTTTAAAAGTGTCCGAGGATAGTATAATAACATCCGTTTGACACATGACATATACAAATGCTATACTTTAAAACTATGACATGAATGAATTTAAAAACATAACTTTCACTTAAGAAACCATCCCAGTAACAGCTCAGAAATACTAACTCCGGAGGAGGTATCCCCTTGTTTTCATAATAAAAACAGGCGACCCAAGGGAACACCCTCCCCCCCCCCCCCCCTTTTCTTGCCCTGGGTCAAATAGCCCAGAGCGAAGAGGGCAGCAGGACAGAGTCACTGCCGGAACATAAAGCCTACATAGCTATAGTTGCAATTGTTAAGTGATCGACTTTCTGAGCAGCTGATAATGGACCTAAACAATGCAGGTCTCCAGAAATGGATACAATATTTCTGAGATAAAAATTCGTGAAAGTGGATGGTTGAGACCAATATGCAGCCCATTAATCTATAATAGCAAAACTATACGTCAGCCCAAGATGTAGAAGAGCTCTTACTTCATGAGCCGAAATCTTAAGCACAGACTGCTGAGTTAAGGATAGATTATCCTAAGCAGTACCGATAGTTAACTGAATGCATTAAGTAATAGAATGGACCATAATGACCCTTCTATTAGGCATCAGAGCCAGAAGAAGCTTTACGTCCTACTGATAAACTGAGATCTGTTAATAAATACATAAAGGTCTATCCGGACAGAGTAAAGGCCTATGCCCGCTCAAAGACGGAAAAACATAAAAAACAATAGGTTCCGGATATTATTAGGAGCCTGATTCTTAACCAAAAATACAACATTAGTAGTAAAGGTAATAGAGTTCCCGATACTACGAAAGTGAGAATCGTCCACTGATAGTGCATGAAGCTCACTGGCTCTTCAGCAGAAGAGAAGGCTAAGAGAATCGCTGCCTTAAAAGACCTGAATTGAAACTGCTGTCTCAGGGATTCAAATGGTTGCTTTAGTTAATAAGAACCCAAGCTAAATTCCGAATAGGAATTAATCTAAGGATTCTAGGTCTCTTATCGAAAAGTTTCTAACTAACTTAGATAAAGAGACATTAGGCTCCATTGTAAACTATCATGGTGTGCATAGGTATCAGATAACATAGACCTATAACCTATAAAAGTAACTGGCTGCAGTTGATCTCGTCAAACAAGTATACTAGAAAGTTGCAATGTCTGGTATGGAGAAATCAAAAATATCAACATAAAGATCCCTACACCAAAGACGGAAGACCCTCCACTTTAGCCGCATAGTATAGCGAAAAGGAGGTCCTTCTACAGTTAGGAATCGCGTCCACTGCTGGTCCTATACAGTGCTTGCTATGCAAGAAGGACCGCATAACGGAATACGTGAAGGTTGAGACCTTGCGGGTTGTGATAGAGTTGACACGATTTCCCCAGCGAAAAAAGATCCTCTCGTGGAGGAGGTTTCCGCGGTAAGTCCCACAGTAGACATCTAAGTAAATTTATCCACCATCTCTGTGGGACAGAGATGCTACCAACAGAATTGTATTGTGAATGAATAATTCTAGCAATACTTGCTGAATCAACAGCGATGGAGGATACACATATCCTATTATAGCGTCCTACTAGATCGATAGAGCGTTAACTACATATGCTCAGGGATCCGGACACGGTGACACAAACGTCTACAATTGATTGGAGAGTTGTGTCGCAAATAAATTATCACTGGGCGCTCCCATTGATAGCAAATCTGATTGAATACTTGTTTGTTGATAGTCCATTCCGACGGCAACAAACGACCCTTACGTGAAAGGGAGTCTGCTAATACGATCCGACGACCGAGAATATGATGAACCGAAACAGAACTTGGTGTTCTATAACAAACAGAAGATTTCTTTCCGTTAAAATTAATAACGGAACCGAATGAGTGCCTCCCTGGTTCCGGATATACGCAACTACTGTCGTATTATCGGACAGGATTGAACATGCGTTTCTGAATAAAATTCATCCAATGACGTAGTGCAAGCCAACATAATATTCTTCCTTGGAAGTAAGGAGCTTGCCTAAAAACTGCGGAACCCAAAGACCCTGGCACTTCGAATCCGTAGGGATCAAAATTGTGTCCCAACCTGTTTGACTGACATCCGTCATAATCAAAAAACTCGGATCCGGCAACTACAGTGGAATTCTCTGAGTCAACCACCGAATGTATGCCCACGTCTGAATCTCTTGTTACACTTGATAAACAAGAGAACGTGTATATCGAGCAATTCAAGATTGCTGAAAGGTTGCCGTCGAAGAGAAGCTTCTCGAGACCGAAGCGACTCTGAGAGAGTTCTTCACCTTACTATCCATGCGTGTGGATGTAGCTAGGGCTGCATCATGTCTAACCAACTCCAGGTTGCCACTGAAGGGCGGAGTTATACGTGGAAAAACTACTGCCCCTGAAAGAAATCTCATTGAGGATCATATCCTGGAATTCTTTCTGTTGAAGACGTAATGATAAACGTCTCAGTAAGGTGGTATACGTATGATAAAGCGTCTAAGTTAAGTCTATTATACATCATTGTCGTTTCCAACATCGTGGTTGGAATTGACATAGACGGCGAAAAAGATAATTAGCAATCTTCAGTCTCGCCGTCTTAGACGCAAAGGAACTCTCGGTAAGCCCAGTTCTGCCAATAAACAATTATTTCCTAGAATTCACGAAAGGCAGAATAGAGCATTGCGGACAAGAAACTATACTAGCATGTTGATAGCAAGCTTATATATATATAGCGTCGTTCAATAATTCAAATGTTCTAAGACATTATTGGACTGCGTCGGCAACTCAGGGACAATGTCCCTGAACCGATCCAAAACTCCGTGTCCAATGACGCTATAGTCTCTTATCCAGCATCGCAGCAATGTAGTCCGACGGAACAACCTCTGGAAGATAATGACGGAAGAAATGTATGGCAGCTTCTGTTGTTCCGAAAGGGAAAGCTCGCAATCATCCGAATCCCTTTGCCATCCTGTCGGACCCTATGAAATATTCGGTCGTCCGTACCTGATTCAACAGCGGAGCGTACCGACCCAGCGCTGTCGGATTATTCCTGATCCGACCGAGAATCTGTCGTTTGCTGGGATGCTACGATAAGCTGTGCTATTTTGGATAGCACGTCCGTCACTGAGGCCTGTGGAGAAGCGGTCTTACGATGCATTGCCGCTGGAAGCTCCGTGTTCGTTACCCCGTGCATACTTCTATTATGCGAGCGGCCGGAGTGTGCAGGCCTCGTGTCCCTTGGCTACTGGATGGCATGACCTGTTCGCCATGGAATCACTGAATGCCGAAGCTGGCCGGATATTCAAGATCACGTAGCCAATGTGCGGTCGTGTGCGCTGCTGTGAGGATGAAGAAGCATTATCGACAGTCACTCGGACTGTCTATATAACGGAGCGTCCGGAGTGGCGGACATACGCTCCGAAGGTGAAATGTCTGTACCACAACATCCGGCCCCATATGTTGTTGCACGAGAGAGGGACCTCTCTCGCTCGCCGCCCGGACGGACCGGACGAGCTAGGAACCGGACTAACAGGCTTCCTCCGATCTCTCCTCTAATCCGTCGTCACTGGGTGTGTACTAAAGTCTATTATAGTGCTCGTATCACCCAAATCTCCATCCTAGACCGCAACGGACGAACCCGACTGCCGAACCATTCGATGAATGGACGCTACACTGGGTGAGCTAGCAAATGTCAACTCCGTCGATCCTACTAGGGACCTCTTAGGAGATTGACGTAATCCATGAGCAGTAATTGCCGCTAGCTCTTCATTAACTATGACGACAGAGGCACACTTTTGAAAAACATCTCAGTAATTTTGCGAACAAGAAACCAGATATGCTTGTACATAGCAAGCATATAAAAAATATATATATAGCGTCGTTCAATAAATCGAACATATCTGAGACATTACTGGACTGTGTCGGAACTGAGGGACGATGTCCCTGAACCGAACCAAAAATTTCTAAGTCCACCGATGCTATCAGTTTCTTATCCGGTATCGCAGCATTCTGGTCCGATGAAGAACCTCTAGAAGAAGAAGTCGGATGACATATACAGCAGCTTATGTTGTTCCGAAAGGGAAAGCTCGAAAACCTCCGAATCCCTTTCGGCATCCCGTCGGACCGAATGAAATTTCCGGACGTCCGCACCTGATGCTTCCGCGGAGCGTCCCGACCCAGCGCCGTCGGATATTATATTATGCGACAGAGATTCTGTCGTTGCTGGGATGCTGCGATAAGTTGTGCTATTTGGGATAGCACGTCTGTCACCAAGGCCTGTGCAGAAGCGGTCTTACGATGCTTTGCCGCTGGAAGCTCCGTGTACGTTGACTCCCGCATACTTTCTTATGCGAACATCCGGAGTCTGCAGGCCTCGTGTCCCTGGCTATCGGATGGCATGACCTGGTCGCCGAGGATTCTCTGATTGGCGAAGTTGACTGGATATCGGAGGTCACGTGGTCAAGGTGCGGTCAGGTGCGCTGTCATGAGAATGAGGAAGCCTTATTGACAGTCTCTCCGGACTGTCTATATAACGGAGCGTCCCGAGCGGCGGACGTATGCTCCGTATGCGAGACATTTTGTACCACAACATCTGGGGCCAGATGTTGATGTACGAGAGAGGGGCCTCTCTCGCTCGCAGCCCGGATGGCCTGGACGAGCTATGAACTGGACTAAAAGGCTTCCTCCGTTCTCCCCTCTAATCCGCCGTCACTGGGTGTGCACATGGATGTTTATAGTGCTCGCATCACCCAAAACTCCTTTCTAGACCGCAACGGACGAACCCGGCTACCGAACCATTCGATGAATGGACGCTACACCGGGCGAGCTAGCGGACGTCAAAGGCCGTCGAACCTACTAGGGTCCTCTTAGGCAATTGACGTATTACCTGAGCACTTTTCCGCTAGCTCTACATTAATTGTGATGACGGAGGCACACTTTTTGGAAGACATCACGGATACATCACCCTGATCATGATCGTCTGAAATAGAGATTGATAAAGTAGAGTGACACTGCAGGGAAAGGACCGGAATGGCCAATTCCCCACTAACATACCGTGACACACGCTTCCCATGTTGTCATCGTAATCAACACATACAGAACAGGAGTTAATGCGAGTACACTGACTACATTATACAATGATTATGAAAGTCAGAGGAAGATTTCCTCTTATTACAATTGAACAATATCCTTTCAATGTGAAAAGAAAACAAAGTCCTAGTACTCGCACCAACACCTGACAATCAAAATACATAATAACAAGATCCATTAACATAGAAAAAATAATTGAATCAAAAACTTTTGAAAAAAAAAAATTGTTTTCAGAACAGCCCAAGTTTCTGAAAAGTAACGTTGAGCCCCAATGGATCCCAAGTCTAAGTGTGGACAAAAATTCTAAAAATATTTAAAACAATTTATGCAACACTTACGAACAATAATAATATGTCTAGTTATGATTAAATTAACATCAAGATATTATTTTGAAGAAATCCCCCCTCACACAGAGGGCTGTTGGAAATGTAAACAATAAGTGTAAAAACACTAGATCAAGACTCCAGGCACCCTGGCCCAAAATCAGTTACCAATAATACACAATCTGATGCAAAACAGAGACTTCCAGGGAAGAAACTGCAGAACAACAGATGGTAGATGCAGAACACTACGCCTAACCACCCATAGGTGAAGACGTAAACATGGGGAAAAGAACAGAATACATTCTGTTATCCAGCTAAAACTCCCAAGAAATTTTAGTAATAATATCAGTGAAATCTTGATAACAAGAATGACCACAACAGGCAGTTGCCTCGAAAATAGGTAACTTAACATAATTTGATCAAAAAATTTTAAGTTACAGCCCTGATTATTTTCTGTCACTCATTTTTCCTCTCCTCCTTCTATATCCTCCTTAGAATCACCATTTCACTAATATTTATGTGTCTGGCATCATTTAAACTGAGATTTACAAGCACAAAGATCAGTCAGATGTTAACTGATGAAGGGCCAAACTAAGAATGATTAATGGCGCCAATTTCGGGACGTCCTTGACACTGCGCATGCGCAGTAGAGGTGAAGTATGGAGGGCCATTCAGGACATGTTTTCTTTGGTTTTAGATGCAAATTTTGGGGATTGGGGGCAAAATTTGTGTTTGGCCCTATATTTTTAAGAGTTAGCACCAGCTATGTCTGGGTCATTGGTACAGTATAAAAATATCAATTCTTCTCCATTTCTGCAACAAATATTCTCTGGGTGGTCATTCACTGACTAGCAAAAACGTCAAGCCTCTAATGAGAGACCACCTGTCTTGAGAGACCACTTTAGCTCGGCAAATGGGGTGGTCTCTCAAGACAGGTTCTACTATACCCAGACAGGACCACCAAACAGCTACGAGAAACAGATTCTTACTTACTAACTGCGTACAAGTAAGGTTATCATCAGTTGAATGCATGTGTACAATCAATGTGAAGTATGCGTTAGTGCTCCCGTCTTTGTAATAAGTAGGGTTTACTGTAATATGTTCATGTCTTGAACTCAGTGCTGATTGGACAGGATTACTGGTAGACAGTTCGACAAGCAAAACATAGTCCGTTCACTCCGAATTATCTTCATGAAAAGAATGTAGTTGTTTCTTCACCACTAAAAGAGAGCGATGCATCTAACCTAGGGAATGGCTCACAAATTTTTATCTTGTTCCAGAGGGACGTTCTCAAGTATGAACCTCAAACACACTTTACCTTGACTTTAGAAGGGAGTGGATTCTCTGGAGATTGTTTGTAACAAACTTTGTTAGGCATAATCCACAATTTGTCAAGATGCAATAACAAAAAATAACAAGGGGGGGGGGGGGGGAGGGGCATGCCCAGATGCATACCCCCACAGTGCATACCGCCAAATAATCACAAGAGAAGAAATGAACCATGATACTGTGAGAAAGCTATTCCCATAAACAATCTTCATTCAAAACTTCAATGACAACCGCTAAACCCAATCCAGAGATATGAGGCGAAAAGACAGGAATTGGCTATTTTATCAGGCAAACAGCAAAATTACTGTCTTTGTTTTACAGCAAAGTAATTGTGAAGGCCGGAAACACCTGTTACTGAAGTCTAGTGACACTCAGACCATCCACATAAGAAATAGAGAACAAAGACATAATGCCACTAAGGTGATTTGCATGTACTTTCTTTGTTTTATGGCAGGGAGATAATTCACTTGAAAGCCTTTCCCATTAACAATCTTCATTCCAAATTTCATTGAAATCTGATAACCCAAACCTTATAGAACAAAGGTATAATGCCACATGTGGAGAGGTGATTAGCATGTATTTTCTTTATATTACTGCAGAGACATGACTCATTTGAAAGCCTTTCCCGTAAACAATCTTCACTCCAAATTTCATTGAAATCTGATAACCCAAACCTAAAACATGAGGCGAACAGGCCAAAAATTGGCTATTTTATGAGGCAAACAGCAAATTTTCAAAGTCGAAAAAGTGAAAAGTAAGAAATATTATTAGAGACTCACTTGATTCCCATAAACAATTTTCATTCCAAATTTCATTGAGATCCAATAACCAAAACCTGAGATAGGAGGTGAACAGACAAAAAATAGCCTATTTTTGTATATTTAAAGGGCCATAACTCACAGAAAAAAATGGCTGATACTGCTCAGTGCTTAAAGATCTCAGGATAATGAACATCCATATCAAATTTCATCGAAATCTGAGCAGTAATGTTGAAATTATAATGTGAATAGACATTTGAATGCAGACAGAGAGACGTACAGATGCATGCAGATGCACTGACACACAGAGGCACAGATGTATGGACAGATGCACGGCTGTATGGACAGGCACAATCTAGTATACCCTACTTTTGGAAAAAAAAGTGGGGGTATAATAAGACCTAGAAAAGCGAAAAATCTGTTTCTCAGGTCGGCCCACACGTTCAATTTAACTGTCAAATGCTCTCCTTTTTATACCCAATGCAAACTTAAAAAAATCCAGTAAGAGGATCACAGATTCAGAAGTCAAGTTTTGACATTAAATTCTGAAAAAATAAGCTATTTAAAGTAACAGTGACCTTGACCTTGGAGTCCCAAACTCCGAAATCAATAGGTGTCTTCCCTTCCTATAAGGTAACCTCTGGTATAAGTTTGGTAAAGGTGCGTCAAATAGAACTAACGTTATTGCCCCGAAACCAATTTGTCACAAAATATTTGATAGTAACAGTGACCTTGACCTTGGGGCCCCAGACTCCGAAATCGATAGGTGTCTTTCCTTCCTATAGGGTAACCTGTGGTATAAGTTTGGTGAAGATACATGGAATAGAACTAAAGTTATTGCAAGGAAACCAATTTGTCACAAAATATTTTATTTATAGTAACAGTGACCTTGACCTCAGAGTCCCAGACTCCAAAATCAATAGGTGTCTTCCCTTCCCATAGGGTAACCTCTGGTAGAAGTCTGGTAAAGGTGTGTCAAATAGAACTAAAGATATTACCCGGAAACCAATTTGTCATAAAATATTCTATTTATAGTAACAGTGACCTTGACCTTGGAGTCCCAGACTCCGAAATCAATAGGTGTCTTCCCTTCCTATACGGTAACCTAGATAGAACTAAAGTTATTGCCCGGAAACCAATTTGTCACAAAATATTCTATTTATAGTAACAGTGACCTTGATCTTGGGGCGAGACTCTGAAATCGATAGGTGTCTTCCTTTCCTATAGGGTAACCTCTGGTATAACTTGGTAAAGGTGCATCAAATAGAACTAAAGTTATTGCCCTGAAACCAATTTGTCATAAAATATTCTATTTGTAGTTACAGTGACCTTGACCTTGGAGTCCCCGACTCTGAAATCAATAGGTGTCTTCCCTTTCTATAGGGTAACCTCTGGTATAAGTTTGGTAAAGGTACGTCAAATAGAACTAAAGTTATTGCCCGGAAACCAATTTGTCACAAAATATTCTATTTATAGTAACAGTGACCTTGATCTTTGGGCACGAGACTCTGAAATCGATAGGTGTCTTCCTTTCCTATAGGGTAACCTCTGGTATAATTTTGGTAAAGGTGCATCAAATAGAACTAAAGTTATTGCCCGGAAACCAATTTGTCATAAAATATTCTATTTACAGTAACAGTGACCTTGACCTTGGAGTCCCAGACTCTGAAAACGATAGGTGTCTTCCTTTCCTATAGGGTAACCTCTAGTATAATTTTGGTAAAGGTGCATCAAATAGAACTAAAGTTATTGGCCGGAAACCAATTGTTTACGCCCGCCGCCCGCCCATCATTTCATCAAACTATTAGTCGAGTTTGACTTCGTCAAAACTCGACTAAAAATAAAAATTAAATGTTCATCAGATAGTTGCATCTAAGCACTTAATTCTACGAACTGCACCTCAGAAGAAATCAGCGATAGTACTTGTCTTTTTCAAATTTCTCGGATGCCATAGAATTAAGAAAGGACGCTGGTTTTGTTTACATTGGCATGGCGCGGGTTCGAACCCCTGCCGAGAGAGTTTCCTTCGGCACCAACCGCCTAGCGAAACTATACTGAACCACGCACACCACTCGGCCACCGACAGACCATGGGGCATGGCGCGGGTTCGAACCCCTGCCGAGAGAGTAATTAATTGGCCACTGGCGCTATCTTGGTTCAGTTGACAGGTCCGAATCGAAAGGGAACTTCCTCTAGACACCAACAAGGCATAATTAAAAAATAAAAATGATTCGCGTGAGCACTAATTAGTTATTTGATGGAAACCAAATTCAATATGGCTGCCATGGACCAAAACTGAAAGGAAGCATTGTCTGGTCATTCACAAGTAATCATTAAATTACTGATTGGATCAAATAATCAGTTCTTTAATTATTTGATGGAAGCCAAAAGTTAACGGACGGTCACTGGACGACGACACACGACGAATGGATAGATGGATGACCTGATGGACATGGTGAAAACTTAATAATGCTCCTGAAAGAATCTCTCTCTGTAAAAATAAAAAATAAAATAAAAAACAGCCTGCATGTAAGTGGCCTGAGAAACAGAAGATCGACTTTGTGGGGCCTGATGAGTATTGAAGTATCTGATAAGTATTTACTTATATCATTGGAGAAGATTTTCTAAATTTGTTGGATGAACAAAACACAGTTTTATGTGCTATGTTCAACATTAGAGATGGACTTTTTTTGATATTTTTATGTATATCAAGGGAGATTACTTGTGTGATGCATATCTCGTATCTCTGCATTACTATTATCGGAATTTGAAGTTTGCTGAATCACTTTGTGTTACAATTTTTTCAGAAAGCAAAAAATTGATTAGTTTGAAATCTTGAAATGTTACAGTTTATAATTCAATAATTCATCTTTATAATTCTATTATTTTGATCCTTTTCACACAAACATTTTTAACCCTTTACCCAACGAATCGGCCGCATCTGCCCACGTAATATGCAAATTCAGTAGTTGAAAAAATATTATTTTTCAAAAAATTTCAACAAAACCATATCATGTGACCCCTCGTTGGAACGAGCTCATCAAGCTCGTTCCAATGAGGGGTCACATGATATGGTTTTGTTGAAATTTTGTGAAAAATTTGAAAAAAGTATATTTAAGATAAAAAATTTTGATATCGTGTGCATTGGGTAAAGGGTTAATATAGCTTGCAAGGCAGAGTCGATATGTGCTGCTGACTACACACAAAAATAAAAATTACAGGCACAATTCTCAAACATATTAACCCTTTACCCAATGTAATGGCCAAAATCGGCCAGCGCTATTCTAAAAAATCGCCAATTAATTTCCATTATTTTTTTCATTTTTTGTCTCAAAAACATAGGTTATGACCCCTTATTGGAACGAGCTCGTCGTGCTCATTCCAATGAGGGGTCATAACCTATGTTTTTGAGACAAAAAATGAAAAAAAATAACTTATTCAAGAATTTTTTTTTCAAGTGTCGTCTGCTTTTCATGTTGGGTAAAGGGTTAAATAATTAACTCTTAACCCGCTGATTATTTTCAAGATACTTCATCTAAAGCTAACTCGAGAAATCATTGACGAAAAAGTCCATTCAATTTACTGGAGGAAAATTTGAATTACATGCCCAAATTATCCTTATTTCATTGGCAATAACCGTCAGTAGCATGCAAGGAGTTAATGATACAGCTTTTGTGAGAGGATAACGATACTTCCTGACAGCACAAAAAACAGAAATTCTCTAACAGAACAAGCCAAGACTGCATGCAATTGATCTGAAAATTAGATACACGATACAACTCATCATTATGAAGCAGCAGATCAAATATAAAATCATTCCCTTTCATAGAAGCCAAGAAAACTTTGACAGAAGAAGTGTTTTGGATGGACTGACGGATGGACGGACTGATGGACGGACAGAGTCGAGCGGTTACTAGACCTGCTCTGCCGCTGGCAATGCAGGTAATAAAAATTGACACCCTAGATTAGATGTATAATGAACAAGAGATTGTCACTCAGAAGTGACTATATCCCCATGACAATGACCTTGATCTGTGACCTTGACCTCCATCAAACAAAAAAATCTTGTGTTTGACATATCGTCTCCCAAGAAGCAACATGTAGTGTTCAACCGATTACCAAAAATGGTCGCTGACCGATTACCGATTATTTGAGCTCACAATCGAGCGATTCTGATGCCGATTCCGATTGTAATACTGTTCACTGCTAGACAACTCAAGGCTCGAAAGAACTACATCAAACTGAACATTTTTCACAGAGTTAAACTCGTTGACTGGGGTCGCAGTAAAATTACCAGTCGTGCACATTTGGGCGGTAAACGTGGCTCTCAGAGCCACGTTTACAGCCCAAGCGCCTGCGACTGGTAATTTTACTGCGACCTGAATCAATGGAATGCAATCTTCACTTTTCTGGTATAAACTGGCACTTGCCACAAGTACACCCAATTGTAAGCTTAACATGTCGTTTAACTTGTATATCCCGTAAAGAGGCATTGTGGTTGTTTCTCAACTTTATTGAATGGTATCATTGACATCATTTTACATTAGCAATTGCAGAAGAAAATAAAATGTGGTTAATGAATCATCACAAAATGCTTTGCAACAATCGGTTGAACCGATGTTCCAGGAGCCGTTGCCGTTGTCATCCGATTGCCCACAATCGGCCGGTGGTGGTGGCTGGTTCCGATCAATGGTTGAACACTAGCAACATGTATGCCAAGTTTCAACAAAATCCAACAAAGCATCTCAGAGTTATGGAGCAGACATGAAAATCTTTCTGACAGACAGATGGACAGATGGAAATGACCTTGACATCCATCAAACAAAACTTTTGTTATGCATGACACATCACCTCCCCATAAGCAACATGTATGCCAAGTTCCGTCAAAATCCAACAAAGCATCTCAGAGTTATGGAGCGACATGAAAATCTTCCCGGCAGACAGATGGAAATGACAAACACTCTAAGCCCCTGAAATAATATTTCGGGGGCATACAAATACTTACAATAAACATAGAAAGACTTAACAGCAAAAGCAAGACAAGATGTCGACCAATCTGATAATCATCTGATACGGAGGGTTTTGGCTGAACAATATTAATTTCATCATCATTCTCTGCATTAACACTACCAGAAAATTCCTGTATTCTTCTGGCACAGGCTCTCCTCTGTTTTTTTGAGCAACTGCCATCTGTACAGGTTTTGACATTTAAAATTTTCTGAAGGGGGTTCTCACGGTTTTCTGCAGTTGCTACGGAATTTTTCTCTGGGAAGAGGACAATATCTTCTATACTTGGACCTGAAAAAAAAAAACATTGAAAAGTAAGCCAAAATACCTTCTTTTTTCTTGTGCATGTTGAGTAGTGTTTTTGATTAGGTAACATCGATTCGATTAGACGAATTAGTAAAGGCCAAGAATAGAGGACCACACGTTTTTTAAGAAAATAAAACAAATTTCACATCTTTTTGGAGTTTCTTATCATTCTAAGACATGTTTTACACAAAATTAGCCCAAAACACCGATACCTACTGACAAAAATCATCACTTTTAACCCTTTTTTATACTCTGTTAACTTTATTCTCCGAACAATTTCAACAACAAAACCTGCAGTAAACAGGTACGCGATTCTTTGTTGTTTTTTTTGCGCTATTGTGTATACTCCATTTGATCAGAGTATACGAGGATGTAATTACAATATGGCGACCAACAAATTAGGGTCAGTTTGGGATGGATACGGGTTAGCTAACCTGTACCCATCCTAAACTGACCCTAGAATGCAAGGAAGGCAATGATTAGAATACGGCGACCGATGCATTAGGGTCAGTTTAGGATGGGTACGGGTTAGCTAACCCGTACCCATCCTAAACTGATCCTAGGACGCAAAGAAGGTAATGATTCCTCCCATGTGATGTCACAACGAAACATCCGCAGCTCCATTTCAGAATGCAATCAGAAATTCATTTGTTTCAAAAACCTGTCTCAGAGAAAAGGGTTAAAGGTGATTATTTATGTGAGTTGGTATCGGTGTTTTGGGCTAATTTTGTTTAAAACATGTCTTAGAATGATAAGAAACTCCAAAAAGTTGTGAAAAATATGTTATTTATTTATGTTCTTAAAAAAATGTGCAGTCCTCTATTCTTGGCCTTTACCGAAGAATTAGTCGACTATAAACTTCCTTGTTGACCAGTCATGAACATATACAGTTGAAACTAGAAGTCATGTGACTGTGTTGTGCACTATGTTGAAGTTACAGCATGCTGAGTAAGTTCACTTTTGTCCCTGTCAAACTGTACCATTAGCATAACTAATTTCCTGTAGAATAACAGCGTAGCCCAGGCCTGGCATTCTTAATAAACATCTGCGCCATCAGCTTATGATAAGCCCATTACAAGAGGGAAGCACACAATATGAGTATACATGTGTACTTGTCAGGTTTTTTTTTATATTCTTGTACAATAATCATAACCAACAACATACATGTTCATTAATTTGGAAATAAATTATTTGAATTTCATGTATATATATTATGTCTATAGAGATCATAACTTCAAGAAAAAATTGTTCGACATGTGGAAAATTGCCTCTATTTTGTCAAATAAAGCCCCATAACTCTGGAATGACAAATCGGACAGCGACACAAATCGAAAGAGAGCTTCCTTCCATCAACATATACTTTTCACCAAAAAATCACAAAAATTGCTCGTAGCATTTTCGAGTTATTGTACGATGTGTGGACGACAGACAGATGGACGGACAGTGGTATACCATAATACAATCGTTTTTTTCAAAACGGGCGTATAAAAATGCAGGAGGGCTAAAACTCGCTCCCCTAGCATGGCCTAGGTGAGCGATTAGTTCTCCTAAAGCTTACAAATGCTAAAATTGCAAAATGAAGTTTTACTGTTAATGAATTCTGTCAAGTGGGCTTTGTACATTTTATTTGGTGCTGTTAACAAGGTGGTCTCTGTGAGACGGCTACACTGCCCCTCCCACACCTCCAGGCCTTGGCAAGGCCCGGAGATGTGGGAGGCACAGTTTGGCCACCTTACAGAGACCACTAACATACATGTAGCAGAGATCTTAAAAGATGTGGGTTTTAATCATAGGCTGTTATGGTTATCATTATTTTCTAAGGCAAGGGGGGCTAGTTTTCGCCCTCCTTAATTTTTTTAAGGCGAGCAGTAGGCAAGCAAATAAATCGCTCTCCTGAAAATGCCAGGCCTGGCATACCCAACACTGTACAATTCTATACTAGTAACATCATTCCTAAACTCTACTGTGATACATGTACATGTAATCACGTAAATAGATATTAAAATTTGACTGCACAAACAGAATTACGAGTGGATTACTACTTAATCGCAGAGCCATATATTCTGTACTTGAAAAGTATTTATAATTGTTCATAACAGCATAAATCAATCTTTATTTACCATCAAAACAATACTTGGACACTAATATAATGGCCAAAAAACACACTCAGAATTGACCAGCTGATTCCTTTGAAAGTCAAGAGTATGACAAGGAAATGCTGGTCACATAATTTATTCATTTAAACAATCTAAAAATAGTGTTCGGTCATTTTGTGTGTGGATATCTGGGACTGGTCCTCATTCGTGAAGCATTAGATTTTTTTAATTGTTCCAATTTGATATGAGACCTTCCAGCAATAGACACTACATATCGACACAAATGGAGTGAATTGTAGTGTTAGCAGCTTTTCAAAAAAAAAGTTTGTTGTGTATTTATTTTCAGTCATTGATTTTCACCCATTTCAATTTCATTTCCATTTCAAAGAAAGCCACATCATATGACACCCCCCCCCCCCCCTCCTTTGCATGAGCTTGTTAAGCTCATTCAAATGAGAGGGTCACATGACATGGTTTTGTTGAAATGTTTTTAAAACAAGAGGCCTCAGGGGGCCTGAGGGCGCACACCTGACATGGTACCCTAAATATCAACCCAGAGAATTTCAACAAGTTGCATCTGCTCCTCCTAAGAAAAGCTTATACCAAATATCCAAAGATTCTGACCAGTGGATCTAAAAAAAAAGATTCTTAAAGAATATTCCTCATATTGAACTAAGTTATAATTCAGGCTCCCATAGGGAGCCCATATATGAACCCAGGGACTTGGCTTTAACAAACTTGAATCTCTCCTCCCCCCAAGAATGCTACACACCACATATCAAAACATTCTGACTGCTGGATCTAAAGAAGATTTTTTAAGAAAATTCCTCATATTGATTAAGTTACAATTCAAGCTCCCACAGTGAGCCCAAATATGGATGGATCTAGGGATATGGCTTGAACAAACTTGAATCTCACCCCCCCCAAGGATGCTGCATACCAAATATCAAAACATTCCGACTGCTGGATCTGAAGAAGAAGATTTTTAAAGAAAATTCCTCATTTTGAACTAAATTATAATTCAGGCTCCCACAGTGAGCCCAAATATGAACCCAGGGACTTAGCTTGAACAAAGTGAATCTCACTCCCCTAAGCATGGTGCATACCCAATATCAAAAGATTCTGCCTTCTGGATCTTGAGAAGACGATTTTCAAAGAAATTTGCCTGAAATGCACTAAGTTCGAATTCGAGCTTCTATAGTGAGACCAAATATGAATCCAGGCAGGCCGATTTGGACAAACTTGAATCAGATCCACCCCATAATGTTGCATACCAAATATCAAAAGATTCTGCCTGCTGGATCTGGAGAAGATTTTTTAAGAAATTTGCCTGAAATGCACTAAGTTCGAAATCGGGCTCCTATAGTGAGCCCAAATATGAGCCAAGGGGGGCCAATTTGAACAAACTTGAATCAGATCCACCCTACAATGTTGCATAGCAAATATCAAAAGATTCTGCCTGCTGGATCTAGAGAAGAAGATTTAAAAAGAAGTGTTAAAAAGTGCTGACTCAGCACTTTTTCAAAGTCCCGAAACTGTACCCCATGATATAACCGATGGCAATTTTTTTTTACCAATCCTTTCTGTTGGTCCTAAGGAAGCTTCACACCAAATAAAAATTCTTGGTGCCATGCAGTTTTGGAGATATGGGTGTTTTAATTTTTTTCTATTTTTAGCTCCTGCAGTTCCCATGGGCCTGCAGGAAAAAATTTTTTTTGCATAAATCAAGTACTTATAACCCAATAATACCTCATATTAAATTTGGTTCAAATCGGCCTCTGGGTTCAGAAAATAGAAATTTTGGGCGGGACAACAATTCTTGCCCCTGTCAGAACAAAGGTAAATATTGCCTGTCAAACTTCTCTTGAACAAACTTGAGTCTACACCTCAAATGGAAGCTGCTTACCAAATATCAAGTCTCTGCTATGGCTGGTTCATGAGAAGAAGATTTTTTAAAATTTTGTGCATTTTCGCCCCACCCCACTCCAAAATATGAGCAGAAATTCAATTTGAAGAAAACCCCAAATGCCCCTATATAACCACTGCTTACGTGAAATTTAATTAAAATGTGGCCAGTGGTTTAGGAGAAAGAGGCTCAAACACCACCTTCACACAGGATGACGGACGACAGACGACAGACGGACGGACGGACGAAGAGTGATCAGAAAAGCGCACCCTGACTTTCAGTCAGGTGAGCTAAAAATAGTACTTAAACTAATAATTTTTATAACCTGTAAAGGTTGAAGTATAAACGCAGTTTAGAGAAATAGATGGCTAAGAAGCAGCTGTCAGAACAGATAAACAATATTTCTACCGTTGACGATAAAAATCATCAAGTCTGGGACAGGGGGCATACAAAGATTTTGAGGCCTCTTGATACTGTATCAATTATAATTAAATATATTCTTAACCCTTTACACAATGCAGACGATATCAAAATTGATTATTTTAAATACCATTTTTCAAAATTTTTCAAAAAATGTGACCCCTCATTGGTGCAGATGGGCGGTTTTCAAATTTCTTGTCGGTTTCGGTTTCATTCAAAGAGTTGGGTTTTCGGATTCGGTTTTCATTGTACAAACATAACAATATATTGCATTTGCATGTAAGGAGATGTATTTGGCACCAGTCTGTGTCAATGGGACTCCCTTTCTAGTTCAACTCACCTGTTAATATCCTATACCGGTCTGTTGCAAAATTAGCCCCCTCCCCAAATACCTGTGTTTAGAGTAACCCGACACACCCTAAAATATTATGCCGACCATAAAAATTTTATTAAGTAAAAGTCGCTCATAAGCCTCATATACGTCATTGTAACCCGAAATTTCCATTCAACTTCAACTGTGATTTTGACGCTGACTTTGAAGTTCATGGTTTCAAAATTACATGTAGAAATAAATATATTTGTCATTATAAATGTGGAACAAGTGACAAGTTTCAGTTCAGCAAAGGAAATCACATTTGATAAACAGATGAATGTTTAAAACACGATGCTTAAGAAGTAATTTTGTCACCTATTTTCGCGGTAAATGCCATGCTCGAATGCAATACCAACAAGGGCAACGCCCCCGGTCCCCCGACCAAGATGGCAAATTCATGGGAGCTGTTAGGATGCAATTTGTTCCAAGAGCATGGTCTGTATTTCCAACCAATTAAACCACATACTTCATTTCTTTCCAGTCAAATGATCCAAAGTAAAGTTATCGTCCGGACAACACAAAAACTGTTATTTTCTAAGTCGAAAAAGGGGAATAAATCCAGCAAAAATCAGTGGAGCGTGCCCATTTTCGAACTTGACCTGCATTTCCACCAAAATAAGCCACATACTAAATTTGGTTTCAATCAAATGATTCTAACTAAAGTTATTATCCGGACAACACAAAAACTGTATTTTTTAAGTAGAAAAAGGGGAATAAATCCAGTAAAAATCAGTGGAGCGTGCCCATTTTCGAACTTGACCTGCATTTCCACCCAAGTAAGACACATACCATATTTAGTTTCAGTAAAATCATCCAAACTAAAGTTATCATCCGGACAAGGGTGTGGACAACACAAAAAATGTTTTTACAAAGTTGAAAAAGGGGAATAACTCCAGTAAAAATAGACAGAGCGTGCCCATTTTCGAACCTAACCTGTATTTCCACCTGAATAAGCCGCATACTTAATTTCCTTTCAATCAAATGATCAAAAGTAAAGTTATCATCCGGACAACACAAAAAGTGTATTTTATAAGTCGAAAAAGGGGAATAACTCCAGTAAAAATAGACAGAGCGTGCCCATTTTCGAACCTGATCTGTATTTCCACCCGAATAAGTCGCATACTTAATTTCCTTTCAATCAAATGATCAAAAGTAAAGTTGTCATCCGGACAACACAAAAAGTGTATTTTATAAGTCGAAAAAAGGGAATAACTCCTGTAAAAATAGACAGAGCATGGCCATTTTTTAACTTGACCTGTATTTCCAACCAATTAAACCACATACTTAGTTTCGTTTCAATCAAATGATCCAAAGTAAAGTTATCATCCGGACAACACAAAAACCGTATTTTCTAAGTCGAAAAAGGGGAATAAATCCAGTAAAAATCAGTGGAGCTTGCCCATTTTCGAACTTGACCTGTATTTCCACCCAAATAAGCGGCATACTAAATTTCGTTTCAATCAAATGATCCTAACTAAAGTTATCATCCGGACAACACAAAAACTGTATTTTTTAAGTCGAAAAAGGGGAATAAATCCAGTAGAAATCAGTGGAGCGTGCCCTTTTTCGAACTTGATCTGCATTTCCACCCAAGTAAGACACATACCAAATTTAGTTTCAGTAAAATCATCCAAACTAAAGTTATCATCCGGACAAGGGTGTGACGGACGGACGGATGGACGGACGGACGGACGGACGGACGGATGCACGCACGCACGCAAGGACAGACGGATGGACGGACGGATGGATGGACGGACACTGCTGATTACAATAGTCCCCCGAAGGGTCGGGGGACAATTACTGCAGCTGTTCTGAAAATGGGGTATCGCGGCTCTAAAGTTTGAAAATAGGTTAATTTTAGATTGTTTATCTCTTTATTCTGAGAACTGAAGACCTCATTAGAGTTGTTCAACACTGAAGTTGAAAATTGCGACGACGGTTTTCTGTAATTGTTTCAGTCTCGTTTTTGGTTTTGATAACAAAACCAAAACCGAACCAAATTTTCGGTTAACCGCCCATCTCTACTCATTGGAACAAGCTTAATAAGCCAAGAACATGAACTTTTGATGGCAAAGAAATAATTACAAAATAAAAAAATAAAAATTAAAAAAAACGCCCGCCCGCATGCAATTTCACAAAAAAATGGCCTGAGAAACAGATCTACTTTATCGGGCCTAATTTGTTTATTATATGACTGAGGACATTTAAAATTAAATATGAAAAGCAAAGAAAATGAAATTATATTAATCCAATGCACATAATATCAAAATTTGTTATGGAAATTATTTTTTTTTAATTTTTCAAAAAATTTCAACCAAACCATATTACGTGATGCTTCACTGTAAGAAGCTAGACTACCTCGGTACAATGAGGGAGTTAGTTTTGTTTTATTTCTTTCCAAAGTGTGATTTACTGGGATTTCCAGGTTTGATTATAAATGATAACTTCACAAGTGAATTATGCAATCAACAATTGTGTCATGTGTCGGTGCATGCAAACGAAGACGCTTTGCCATGGGTATAATTGGGACTTCATTGTTTTGTTTTTTTAACCCTTTACCTAATATGAAAAGCAGACGACACTCACAAAAAAAATTCTTGAATAGCTATTATTTTCATTTTTTGTCTCAAAAACATAGGTTATGACCCCTCATTGGAACGAGCTCGACAAGCTCTTTCCAATGAGGGGTCATAACCTATGTTTTAGAGACAAAAAATGAAAAAATAATAAAAATTAATTGGCGAGTTTTGAGACTAGTGCTGTCCGTTTTCAGCTCATAGTCATATCTAACAATGCTGGAGATTTAAATATTTAATATTTATTTATTTATTGATGTTTAAGATCACATAATTCTGCACAATGGCTAATCATGACCATAACATGGAGATAAAGGCAAGCTCAATCAATCATTTATATCCATGTTGTCCAATTTAGGGAACTTCCACCCCAGGCATTTGTGACTGGGTCCTGTTTTACCAGTATTATTATTTATTGGTGTTTAAGGTCATATATTTTTGCACAATGGCTAATCATGACCACAACAGTTTTACAGGTAGAGGAAGCCGGAGTGGCCGGAGAGAATCACCGAGCAACTGTCAGCTCCCCAACATACTAACTCCACAAAAGCAGAGTTAGCATTGGTTGAAGACAAGTGCACCATCGACGTACAATACGCCTCAGTACACAATGCCACGATGACCTCACGTGGGCAATGGGGGTGAAGTGTCTTGCCGAAGGACACAACGTGGTTGCCGCAGGTGGGATTCATACTGAGGACATCTTGGCTTGCAGCCTGCACCTCTTCCTACTGAGTCATCACGGCCCCATGTTTTACCAGTAAAACAGTTGCTTGTTTTCCACAGCTTCACTACATGGGGTTCCCACAGGATTGGAGATCTAAATCAGCTTTACTATGAATCACTCAGTTGGGTAGCAAATGTTCTACAAAAATCTCAACAGCCCAGCCATCTGAAGCCTACACCCCCACCCCCCATAAAAAAAAATCCTGATTTCTACAATTTGCATGGGGTGCCAACTAATGCTTGGTGAAAACTGACATGCAGTCAATCCTCAAAATTATTTGAAAATTTTTGAAAAAATGCTTGGACTTCCCAAGAGATCTCTGTGCTCCCCCCCCCACACCCATCCTCATCCTAATATATACTATCACTTTCAATAATTCAGAATTTTGTATGTTTAAGGTAGATAAGTTTGATAAAACTTGGTATGTAAAGTATTTTCAAACAGACAAGGTAGAAAGTTCTCTCCAGAGTGATCTGTGTAAAGGCACTTCGTTTTATACCTCACGTTCAAAAAACTATAAAATGCCACCTCCAAAATCCACACACATACATCAGTGACACCATGACACAGACATGAGAGTGTTATTTATCCACGAAAGATGAAATATCAGTTGAAACTCATAAATTTAATGTATAGCTTTAACAGAAATTATATTGGAAAGAAAAACAAATGAATATCTATATTGCTGTTAGCAATGCTATTATTTGGATTGTCATGGCTTGACTAGTGCCTCAGAATATCTACTAAATCACCTCTTTATTAAATTAATTTATTGGTGTTTAACTGGTAGAGTGTCCTTGGGCAAGACACTTCATACCCATTGCCCACGTGGGGGCACGGTGACGTTGTGTACTAAGGACTACACGTTGATGGTGCACTTGTCTTCAACCAATGCTAACCCTGCTTGTGTGGAGTTAGTATGTTGGGGAGCTCACAGTTGCTCGCCGTTGCTCGGTGGTTCTCTCTGGGTACTCTGGCTTCCTCCACCCGTAAAACTGTCATGGTCAGGATTAGCCATTGTGCAGAAATATGTGACCTTAAAACCCCAATAAATAAATAAATAAACTGGAAGATTATTAAATTATTTTTGGCCATCAAACCTTATGCACATGTCTTTGCCTTGTTACAATTTATGGGAGAGTGCCTAACAAGGCAAACCCATATAGACTAAATAATATCACTTCAAAGATAATACAAAGCATAGGCACTGAATATGAGCCTTCAAGTTTTGGTACCTGCATTTCAGAATAAAGCCCAAATATGGGCGTCCCGCACTCTACCAGTTAAGGTTATATACATGGGCAGAATGGCTAACTGTGACCACAACATGGATATAAAGTCAAGTCCATCCAATCGTTTATACCCATACTGCCATTTTAGAGGATGTCATACCAGGCACTGATGACCAAATCCTATGTTACCAGTAAAATCATATATCGTAAACAAACATTGCTTCACTTCTCTGAGGTTCTCATGGGGAAACAATATTGACTGGTATCTTTTTTTTCTAAGAAGTAGCAGGCAAATGATCTTCAAGACCATTTTCCTGCAACTTTATACAGAAAATAAAATTTCAACATTTTAGTGAGGAAAACCGAAATAGCTGAACTCTCACATCCCTCATGAAAGCCTTGTCTGAGACAGATATTATATGAATTTGGAAAAGATGAGATTCTTTTCCTGGTATGATAGAATAAATGGGCAGTCCCCAGTGATAATGAGGAGCTGTCAGAACATACAACTGGCCTTTAGACTGGTCTAATTTTACAAACATCGCTGACTTAAGTTGGTTATTTTTGTTATTATTGGGGTTTAATGATTCTTTCGACAACCATAGTCACCTCTTGTTGGCCAGATTTACGGGTAGAAGAAGTCGGAGTACTCAGATGAGAACCACCGAGGAGTGATGATCAGCTGCCAGACTCTCCAACGTACTAACTCCGCACAAGCGTGGATGTGCACCATTGATGAGCAATGTGCCTTAGTATACAGTGCCTTTGAGCTCCCTCATGAGCAATAGGGATGAAGTGCCTTATCCATGGACAGTGATTTCTGGGAATTGAACCATGAACCTTTTGGTTTGAAGTCCAATGCCATAACCTGAGAGCCAATGCACTCCTGACTCAAGTTGGTTACGGTTCAGTACCACTGAAGTTTTATAATACGGACTGTTAGCAATGCCATTATTTGGCTTGTCATGGCTTGACTGGTGCCTCAGAATATCTACTAAATTCCCTCTTTTATAATACAGTGGAGCTCACTTAATTGGATATCTTTTAATTGTATATCCCTGTTAATTGAATATAATTTTCAAACACAAAACCATTTACCATACCTTCAGTACAAATTTGATCTGTTAATTGCATATGGGTTGTAGAGTAAACTCCTGTTAATTGTATATAAATTTTTGTAATATGTCGAAAAAATTACTGTGACACGCACCAAATTCCCTTATTTATCAACCTTTTGGCCCCACTACATCCAATACAGGCATTTATTCTATTACATCTTGTTTAACAGAGCTCTATGAGCTCTGTCAAACAAGATATAATAGAATAAATGCTCAGTTTACCTCCAGAACACAAGAAACTGACCAAATCCCTGTTAATTGTATACTCCTGTTAATTGAATAATTTTCACTGGCAAAATGGATATTCAATTAAGAGGATTCTACTGTATCAGAACGTTTCTTTTCATGTTCTATCGGTCGATAGTACCTGAGTTTGTGTGATTTCTGAAATAAAACCTGAAGCACCTGAGTTTGTGTGATTTCTGAAATAAAACCTGAAATCACTCAAACTCAGGTACTATCGACCGAGAGAACATGAAAAGAAACATTCTAATTATTGTATTATGCCGAACAAAAAATAGCTTTCAGCATTAACTGCAACATGCCATTAATCTTGTAATAACAATGTAGTTGAATCCAAAAACAGGACGTCATTTCGAACGAATGACGTCTCTTTAGGAGTTTCCAGATCACAAAATTCGAAAATGACTTGTCAGAAGTGCCGTCGCTTTGGGAGTTTCTGTATCACCAAATGCCAGTGTTTACAACTGCGCCATCATCCTGTTCATGTTATAATTCATTATTAATGCTTGTGTGATAAGTGGTATAGATTAATGGAATATAAATTCATGTTTCTTGGATGATGACAGTTGTTAGAATTAAGCGGAGTGAAACAATTTATTTTGAACTTGAGGCAGTGCCTGAGTGAGGTCGGGGAGTACTAAACGTGTGGAAATATAATTGATTGAAGTCATAAATCATATTCAGGATTCACTGAAGTGGTGAACAACACGTGAGTTTTTAATATTTCTGATTCTTTTGAATTCATTGTTTGCAGTTAAAATTGAAAACACATCCACTGAAGATGATATATTTGTTGGAAAGTTTGTGTCTATCAGTGACGAAAAAAGTTAAATGGATACGGCCCCAGCATTTGGTGTTGAGAAATTCCAATCAGAGCATGAGTAATTGACGCTGATCAATGGAAGTGGAGCTTACATTTTCTTTGTTCTCTTGTCTCCTGGGAAGAACGTCCCGATAGTACCCAAAACTCCAGTGCTATCACTTTTAGAAGGTGTCAAATTAACCAATCACGGCTGATGTTACAAACGTGAGGCATAATAAATTTGATTAGACAAAACAGGGAGCGCTATGGCTCAGTGGCTATGGCAATGGACTTCAAACTGTAAGGACCATGGTTCGAGCCATGCCAGGGGTAACTGCATTCTGTCCTTGGTCAAGGCACTTAATCCGAACTGCCCATGTGGGGGCACGATGGGGCTGTGTACTACGGCATACTGCACATCGATGGTGCACCTGTCTTCAACCAATGTTAACCCTGTGGAGTTGGTATGTTAGGGAATCTGACAGTTGCTCGCTGCTGCTCGGTGGTTCTCTCTGGGTACTCCGGCTTCCTCCACCTGTAAAACTGTTCAACACAAGATAACTCAGGCTGTCAATAATGTCATTAAGTCCCAATAAATAAATAAATCAGACAAAAAAAGCATAGAAAACAAAAGTTTTTACAGTGGAACATGTCTTGAGAGACCACCCTTTTTGCCAAACATGGTCTCTCAAAACAGGTGGTCTATGATGACAAACAGGCTTGTCATTTTGAAAATTGCAGGAGGACCATTATAGTTTGCCTCAAATCACCACGGGAGGGCCATTTTGGGTTCACCAAAAATGACTCCAGGAGGGTCATTTATGATGTGCGGGGGCCATTTTGTTTCAGCCAGCTGGGTAGACAACTAATATCATTTTAAGGTACAGTACATGGAGAGTGGATTGTAACTAAATCACCCACGGAGTGAAGTTATCACCCAAACTATAACTTTCAAATTTTATACATATGGACAAAAAACACAAGCAAAGCCAATGGACCTCTGAGTTTAACCCGGAGGTCCATTCGTTGAAACTTTGCCTGTGCTTGTTATGCTTTGCAACACATTTGCAATTATTGCTTGGGTGGAATCTCCACTCTACAGGTGATTTAGTGATAATACACTCTCCATGTACTGTACATGGTCTGTGTAATTATGATGTACGTCATCATGTAATGTATATTTGGAAAGTTACTTACTGTCTTTGGGTGACTGTATTGGCGACACACTACAAACTTCACGAACTGTGCTTTTGTTACATGTACCTCCTTCAATCCGCGAAAATTGCCGTTTGAGGCGGCCGATTTTGAGGTGCCTTCGACTGAATTAATGGGCTGCAGAAATCGGGGTTAGGTGGACAGTAAGCGTCCATGGAATTTTGAACTCAGGCGGGCGACTGCCGCCCGGGCGATTGTCCGCCTCAAAATGACAAACCTGGACAGGTCCATTTCTGAGTAAAAACAACCAAATGGTATGGGGGGCACGGTGGCTCAGTAGGTAGAGGTGCAGACTGCTCCCACCTGCAGCAACCGTGTTGTGTCCTTGGGCAAGACACTTCACTCCCAATGCCATGTGGGGGCACGGTGGTGCTGTGCACTAAGGCATACTGCACGTCGATAGTGCATCTGTCTTCAACCAATGCTAACCCTGCTTGTGTGGAGTTAGTATGTTGGGAGCCGACAGTTGCTCGCCATTGCTCGGTGGCTCTCTCCGGGTACTCCAGCTTCCTCCACCCGTAAAACTGTCGTGGTCATGATTAGCCATTGTGCAGAAATATGTGACCTTAAACACCAATAAATAAATAAATAAATAACCAAACGGTACAAGGTCAAAGTGGTCTCCCAAAACAGGTTTTACTGTATTACACCCTCTAATTTGGAAACATCCCCGTAACTTGGCGATATAATTAACGTTGTAAATTTGGGGGGTTTTAGAGAGGTGAAACTGGAGAGTAAAATCCACAAAAGGATAATATATAAATTACCCCCTCCACATTGATGTCAAAATGTCAAGCTACAAACTTTCTCCATAATGCAACTATAAATTTAAACAACTCGATATTGAATTGGTTAAATTCCTAGTTGCTGTATGGTAAAAATTTGTTGCCTGAAATTTTGGTATCCCAACATCAGTGCTAAATAGGGGTGCGGTGGCACTGCGGTAACTGGTTCTCATCAGATCACCGAAGTTAAGCAACATCAAGCCAGGTTAGTCCTTGGATGGGTGACCATCTGAGCGATCAATTCAGATTCCGTGCTGTGTCCTTGGGCAAGGCACTTAACCCCAATTGTCCACATGGGGGACGACGATGCCGTGTACTAAGGCATACTGCACGTCGATGGAGCGCATGTCTTCAACCAATCTAACCCTGCCTGTGCTGCAATGCGGAGTTACGATGTTGGGGAGCTAGCAGCTCTTGGTTCTCTCCGGGTACTGCGGCTTGCTCCACCCGTAAAACTGTCACTGACACGATATGACCTTGGCTACTCTGTGTCATTAAACCCCAAAAAATAAATAAATAAATAAATCATTGCTAAATATAAGATGAACAAGCAGGATTTCAAAGCTGCAAACAAAAGCAATAAATTGTACTTTTTAACCATCTAAATTCTGATGTCAATAGCCCAAATTTCCACCTTCAAGTTTTCCCCATAATGCAACTCACCAAGCTCTGCCAAATAAGACTGAATTGGTCAAATTCCTAGTTGCATCATGGGAAAAATATGCTGCTCGAAACTTTGGTATTTTGACATCAGAGTGCAGAGGGTTTAGCAACACAAATAATGGCACATCTGCAATTAGCTATCTGTAAAAATTGATGTGATTCCTTGTAATACAGTGGAGCCCACTTAACTTCATATGATTTCAAACACCAAATCATTTACAATACATTTAATACAAATTTGACTTGTTATTTTATTATTATTATTGGTGTTTATGGTCACTATCAGCATCTTTATCCAACGCAAAGGATATTAAAATTTATTATTTTAATTATTGGGTTTTTTTCTTAAATTTTTCAAAAAATTTCATCAAAACCATATCATGTGACCCCTTAGTGGAAAGAGCTCAACAAGCCTGTTCCAATGAGAGGGGTCACATGATACAGTTTTGTAGAAATTTAAAAAAAAATATATTTTTTTTTTAACCCTTTACCCAACGCAGACGATATCAAAATTTATTATTTTAAAAATCATTTTTTGAAATTTTTCAAAAAATTTCAACAAAACCATATCATGTGACCCCTCGTTGGAACAAGCTCATCAAGCTCGTTCCAACGAGGGGTCACATGATATGGTTTGGTTGAAATTTTTGGAAAAATAATATTTTTTCAACTGCTGAATTTGCATATTACGCGGGCGGATGCAGCCGATTCGTTGGGTAAAGGGTTAACAACTTTGAAAATTACAGCAAATTAAACGTAGCCAATTCATCAAGTAAAGTGTTAATTGTATACTCCTATTAACTGAATATTTTTCATTGGCAAAGTGCTATTCAATTAACAGGGATCCACTGTATTGGTGATGGCTGTCTGCTGCAGAATGACTGCAGCACAATGGGACTGCTCATTTGAAGCTATAACATTGTGCAAATAATTGGAAAGCATTACAGAGGACCATGCACAACTCAAGTGTCCGTAAATGTCTGCTTCTAATTTCTTAGGTGACAGAATTAACCCTCCCAACCCTATAACCTTTCAAACTGCTATAAAATTATTTGATCAAAAAGGGAAATCCACCAGTCTATAAAAAGTCAAAATGACAGTTAACCCTTTACCAACACATAGGATATCAAAAGTTATTAATTTACTGTTTCTTTTTCAAATTTTTCCAAAAATTTCATCAAAACTATATCATGTGAAACCGGTAGGGCTGAAACGGTTAAGGGGTTTTCTTGATCGATTAATCACATGGATTAACCTTGGTTAACCGATAAATCACTCGTCCAAATAAATATCAGAATAATTGCCATACCTTTGATGAACCCTTTACCCAATGTAAACTCCATTCAAATTTATTATGTTTCCAATTTTAGTCTCAACAAGAAGAATGTTACTAAGGTAACACATGCCCCCCCCCCCCTCCCCCTGTGACCTTCACCTTGCAGATGCGGCGGAAACTATTATACAGGACACACCTTCTGACTGTCCTTAACATTTGTAAAAAGTTTAATAATTGTACTATGATTCGTTTCTGAGTTTTGGCTGAGACACAAATATTGGCTGATTTTTAGTGTGACCTTGAAATGTAACCTTAACCTTGAAGGTACGAACCCGGCTATGGTGTGTGACACATCCTCCCATGGTCCTTTATAAATGTGTGAAGTTTGTTGACTGTAGCCCTAATAGTTTTGGAGTTATGCTTGAGACATGATTTGTGACCCTGTACATATGAAGGTCAATTGTGACCTTCACATTGCAGATGCGGCGGAAAGTATTATACACGACACACCTTCTGACTTTCCTTAACATTTGTAAAAAGTTTAACAATTGTACTATGATTCGAGTTATGGCTGAGACACGAATATTGACCGATTTTAGGTGTGACCTTGAAATGTGACCTTGACCTTGAAGGTACGAACCCGGCTATGGTGTGTGACACATCCTCCCTTGGACCTTTATAATGGTGTGAAGTTTGATGACTTTGGCCCCAACAGTTTTCGAGTTATTGGCTCGGGCACACACTCAAACACACGGACACACAGACACATTTCAATCACAAAATGCCACCTGACTTAAGTCAGCTGGGAGGGGGGGGGGGGCATAAAAACATAGCTTATGACCCCTCATTGGAATGAGGTCATTGAGTGCCTCTTCTACATTTGAGAATAACTTCCATCATAATATGACCTCCCTGGGTGAGTGTCAGTGTCATTCACAAAATGTGACAGTCAAAGTTTATCATTTGTGCAATTTTTGCCTCCAAAATATAGCTTATGACTCCTCCTTAGAACAAGCTGGTCAAAATGAGAGGCCATCAGCTGTGTTTTTGAGACAAAATTAAATCTTTTAGCTCCACAAGAATTTTTTTTTTTAAGTTTTGTTAGCTTGTCATGTCTGGTAAAGAGTGAAACAAACCTGCCCGAAAAAAGTGATCAGGATAGTTGAAGGTCTGATTTCAATTCACCTTATGGTGATATCTTTTAACCCTTTACCCAACAAATCGCCCACATCCGCCCGCGTAATGTGCAAATTCAGACGTTGAAAAAATCTTATTTTTCAAAAAATTTCTACAAAACCATATCATGTGACCCCTTGTTGGAACGAGCTCATTGAGCTCGTTCCAACGACGGGTCACATGATATGGTTTTGCTGAAATTTTTTCCAAAAATTTAAAAAATGATGTTTAAAATAGTAAATTTTGATATTGTCTGCATTGGGTAAAGGGTTAAGCAGGAAGTACATGATAAACTATTTCAGTTCTATAGTGGATCTGATCCATCCAGACCAGCTTGGGAGAAAATCCGAAATGTAATGCACACACATCACTGCTGAGTGATATAAATATTGACAATACCTCAAACTGAAATTGACCAATCACAACACATCATTAGACACTTTTTCTATCGACGTAACCAGTTGACAAATATGGTTGAGTTATGAGACCATACACGAAAATCTCCATTTTGGAAAGGATTCAAAGAATTACTACAAGTGATACCAGAAAAAATGCCATGAATTGTTCCCAGCATGAAGAAAAATAGAATCAGTGCATAGATAATTAAAAATAACACATCTGTAAACCAACAAGAACCTTCAAGCCAAAAGAAAACTACAAGAGAGAATTTTAGCAAGCAATGTTTTTGTTCCCGAAGTCCACCTGAGTAAGCGCCCTTTGTTAACCCTTTACCCAACAAATCAGCCGCATCTGCCCGCGTAATATGCAAATTCAGCAGTTGAAAAAATATTATTTTTCAAAAAATTTCATCAAAACCATATCATGTGACTCCTCGTTGGAATGAGCTTGTCGAGCTCATTCCAACGAGGGGTCACATGATATGGTTTCATTGAAATCTTTCAAAAAATTTGAAAAATTGATATTTAAAATAATAAATTTTGATATCATCTGCACTTGGTAAAGGGTTAAAACAGACAGTGATCATTCTTTGTTGGTTTCTTGTGTAAATGATAAAATGGCAAGATATTCACCAAGACATGTGTCAAAGTAATATCCCAAGAATGTTGAATGTTAAAGGATAATAACATGCTACTAACTGAAAACAGAATATGTTTTCATTTTTGGAATTCACTTTAACCCTTTAAATAACATGAAAAGCAGACGGCATGGGAAAAAAAAATTCTTGAATAACCAATTTTTAAAATTTTTTGTCTCAAAAACATAGGTTATGACCCCTCACTGCAACGAGCTTGTTCCAATGAGGGGTCATAACCTATGTTTTTGAGACAAAAAACGAAAAAAATAATGAAAATTAATTGGCAATTTTTAAGAATAGCGCTGGCCGGTTTTGGCTGTTACGTTGGGTAACAGGTTAAAAATATTTCCGCAATCCAGTATAAATATTTGCATTAGTTGCTTGAATTCTGCACCCCAATGTAAACATGTATCCGACTATAACCCTGTGAATTTTTACAGCCTCAGTCAGTATACATTTTTATGTAGTGTGTGATATGGCAGTTACCAATTTTTTATAACCAGAAAGTGTGACTAACCCTGTGAATTTTTACAGCCTCAGTCAGTATATATTTTCATGTAGTGTGTGATATGGCAGTTACCAATTTTTTATAACCAGAAAGTGTGACTAAGGCCACACAAAGTAGATCTTCTGTTTCTCGGGCCATTATTTGTGAAATTGCATGTGGGCGAGCGTTTTTTATTTTATTTTTTATTTCAGTAATTACTTCTTTGCCATCAAAAGTTCATGTTCTTGGTTCAAGTTTTAGGCCTCATAATCTACAGAATAGCATGGGTGGTGGTGTATTTCATCCCTTGAGTGCAAGAAGGCTTTGCAATGCTAAAGCATTGCAAAGCCTTCTTGCACTCAAGGGACAAATTCATAAATTTTTTTAACTTGGGTAAAATATCAGACATAAACCATTTAATTTTAATTTTTTAAAGTTTAAATTGGTTATAAAAAGAGAGCATGCGGCAGCCAAAACGACCATGCGGGAGGGCCTGAGAAACAGATTTTTTATTTTTTTAGGCCTAACCCTGTGAATTTTTACAGCCTCAGTCAGTATATATTTTCATGTAGTGTGTGATATGGCAGTTACCAATTTTTTATAACCAGAAAGTTATATGCACAGGGTTAGTCACACTTTATGATTGTAAAAAATTTCATTATTAACTGAGTAACTAACCCAGTCCACTGTACAATCTTAGAATAAATCTTATCTATATCAACTCTTTATCCAACGTAATGATCAAAACCAGTTGGTACTATTCTCAAAAGGTGGCACGGTGGCATTGCAGTAACCGTTTCTTGTCAGATCACCGAAGTTAAGCAACGTCCAGCTCGGTTAGTCCTTGGTTGGGTGACTGTCTAAGCGATTGATTCGGACTCCTGCATTGTGTCTTTGGGCAAGGCACTTCACCCCGACTGTCCATATGGGGCATGATGACGCCATGTATTAGGGCGTACTGCACGTCAATGGTGCGCATGTCTTCAACCAATCTAACCCTGCCTGTGCTGCAGTGTGGTCTTACAATGTTGGGGAGCTGGCAGCTGCTCATAGTTGTTAGGTGGTTCTCTCTGGGTACTCCGGCTTTCTCCACCTGTAAAACTGTCACCGATACGATATGACCTTGGCTGTTAAAGTGTCATTAAACTCTAATAAACAAATAAATAACTATTCTCAAAAAGCGTTCAAACTCAGCTTATAATCCTACATTGGAAAGGACTGTGGAAAGTCTTTTTTCAGTGAATTCCAAAAATTCGAGCTCGTTCCAATCAGGGGGTCACAGGATATGGTTTTGTTTAAATCTTTTTACTTTTAAAAAATAGTAATTAAAATAATAAATTTTGATATCGTCTGCATTGGGTAATTATGATTGTAATGTTGATGACACCACTGCTACTGCTATGATGGCCATGCGGTAATTGCATTTGGCATAAAAATGTCAGTAAAACAACATTATGACACAAGCAGTCATTCCCTGCTTCATTGATGTTGTTGTTGAAACTGAATGACAAAGGGAATAAGTGGAATAAGTCTCCTCACTCATTTTCCCGACTTAGAACAAGAAAAGCAAAAAGAAAACAAAAACTCTGTGTGTGCATAGCAGAAAATGAATGCATTTTGGAAGCTTCCCTTTTTACTCAGGCAATGCTTTTCTAAGCTTATCTCCCTTTGCCCAGTACACACTATGGTATATCTCTCAACCTGCTCGGTATTTTCTAGATATTTTTCATCAAATCTAGTCATGGCTGCTGTAAAGCAGCCATGACTAGATTTGATGAAAAAGTAATGTAAATGCATCACAAGAAATCATTGGTGAAAAAATCCAATCTGTTCACATTGTTAATGTGATTAAATGAGCCCAACTTATACTTATTTCAAAAACAAGAGAAACCCTGTGCTGGGCAGGAATATCCGCCAGCAGCATGCAAAGAGATATAGATGGCGCTTACACAAAGAATCCAAATATGTTGACACTTTAGCTGTTTGACCAAGTCATTTTCCCGAAAGGAATTGTTCCATTCTGAAAGACTGCTTTCTGAGAATTTTCGGCACCTTAATATGTTACAGTGTATTTAGTTGCTAAATAGACAGAACCGCACAAGCATCTGAATGGGTTAATGTTTATCGCACAAGTTTGGTTGGGCACAAGAATTCGAGAAGCAAAGCCTCAGGTCATATTCTCTGCCAAATCAAACGAGTTTGAGAGTTTACCTGCAGAAACTATAATTCCAGTTTCTTTTAGTAAAATCTGAGATTCTACAAGAAAAAACTGAAATTCCAGTTTCTACCAGTAAAATCTCAGATTTTAACCAGAAGACATTGAAATTATATATATATAATGGACCTCAAAACAAAGAATTAAGTTATTCATTGAAATCTGACACGTCAAAACTACCAGTTCAATCGACAAAACACAGTGACTGACACTCTCCACGTATTTTAACCGGATGACTGACTGTATGTTTGGTTAAAAATTTGATCACCGACTCTATAAACCTCATCCTTTTGGCTATTAACCCTTTACCTAACATGAAAAGCAGACGACACTTGCAAAAAAAATTCTTGAATAACTAGTTTTTTTCATTTTTTGTCTCAAAAACATAGGTTATGACCCCTCGTTGGAACGAGCTCGACGAGCTCGTTCCAACGAGGGGTCATAACCTATGTTTTTGAGACAAAAAATGAAAAAATAATGAAAATTAATTGGCGATTTTTGAGAATAGCACTGGCCGGTTTTGGCCGTTACGTTGGGTAAAGGGTTAAAAACATCTTGTTTCTCGGGCACATCTCATGTCACTTTTTTTTTTACCTCACAATAAGTTCTTGTTAATCTGAGTTACAGTAGAACCTGTCTTGAGCGACCGGCCTTTGGGCCACACAAAACTGGTCTCTCAAGACAGGTGGTCTCTCATAACAGGTTTCAGGTTTTCTCAAGTCAGTGAATAACCAACCACAAAATTCAGAAATGGAGAAGAATGGATTTTTGTAATTACTTTGTAGTTGTTCTTTTTTATGAAGTTTTTGTAACAAATTGAAATGGACTGTTATAAAAATTATAAAAATAAATTGGTGCTGAAAATATTCATTGAATGGTACCAGACTTAAAAGTCGGGGGGGAGGGGGGGCATTATAAAAATTAAACTTTGAGGCAATTCCAACGACAGTGGAGCCCACTTAATTGTATTTCTCATTACTGAATAACCTCCATTAATTGAATATAATTTCCCAACACAAAACTATTTAACATACCTCCAGTACAAATCTGACCTTTAATTGAGTATAGGTTATAGAGTAAACTCCTGTTAATGGAATAAACAATCTTGCAACATGTCAAGAAATTACCCTGACTCTCCCCAGTTTTCCTTTGTTTATAGACCTATTTGGCCTCAGTGCATCCAATATAGGCATTTAATCTATTATATCTTGATTGACAGACCTCATGGAGTTCTGTCAAACAAGATAAAATAGAAGAAATGCTAAGTTTATCTTTAGAATACAGGAAAGTGACAAAATCCCTGTTAATTGAATACTCCTGTTAATTGAATAATTTCCATTGACAAAGTGGCTATTCAATTAACAGGGTTCCACTGTATTTTGAGTCCTGCTTTATGATATATAAAAAAAAAATTGCCTTCCATTGTCAAAAAAGTTGAGAAGAATTTTATGAGAAGCAATGAGAAGCAATAAATTTTTTCATACAGTCCTTATATACCATCACTTTATGAAGAAGCTTTGTATGGAAGACCGACACATAAGTTGTGCATGACAGATACTGGCATTCATGAGTTTCCTTACTCATGGATTTATTTGTTTAGGATATTTACCAGCTATAGGTGTTAGCATGAACATTTCTCCACCTGAACAAATTAAAAAGTCCATTTTTGTATTTTACAGTGCATAAATTAAAGTAAACAAAACATCACTTTCAGCAACGGTTGCATAGTGACTTCAGAATAGGAATAAAGTAAGTCCTTTATCGACATATAACCCATTATATGAGACTTGAATGAGTTGTATTATTCCGCAAAAACTTGTCTGTAAACAAGGACTACTTCACTACCAATGCTTCCCATAAAGATATTCTGTGAATACGATTATTGCTTTGTGTAAAAGGTGCATGATGTGGCAATATTTCGGAAATGGGACTATATACATGTACTTCCCTCGAAGATAAATTTTTTTTTAACATTAGCTTACTCACGACCCTAGTTTTAGTATATATCAAGTTTACATTAGTGACAAAACCGATAATTGGAATCGGCAATTGGAACAGGCCGGTTATGGGGCATCGGCCGATTATGACAACCGGCAGTTAAAAACGTCAGTTTCCGGTTATTCTATAATTAACGCTGACTATTAAAAATCCCTTTGATATTTGGCCATTTCAATAAATCGCCACCATTTCCCGAAGATTGTAGAGTTCATGTAAACATTAGAGAAACATATCAAGGGAGGTAACACGTTGAAAAAAGAACACTGAATAATACATTCTGACAAACGTGTAAACCATGCATCATACGAGTCCACAACACACATTAACATCAAAATTATTATTCATTTAAGACACAAAGTATGTGTGCTCAGTATATTCCTGGTTAATAAAGCCAAGTGTATTGTTTCCTAACACAAAACCGTATTAACACTATTTACCGGAATAAAACACAATCTTCACGAGAACAATATCATGTGATTGTATCATTAATAACGATCTTTTCCCCGCACCCCAACCAAAATTCAAATATTATTTTGGCTAATATTGCCCAGCACTAAATATGCATACTCTGAGAACTTAAGTGGTATTAAGCTTTCGTAATTGATGTTTTATCAATGAAATTTCTGTAGGATAACAGGCACCAACAGATTTTCTTCATTCAGTGTCCTACTTCAACCATCGGAATCGAAATCGGCATAATCAGCAGAGAAATAACAGGTAATCAGTTGATAGCAAGTTTTGATAATCGGTTCATCACTAGTTTACATTCTTGTTAATGTCATACAGTGACATCTACTTGATCAACTATTGTTCAATAGAATAATCCTGTTAACTGCATATAACTTTCAAAACACCAATCCACCTACCATACCTTGAATATAAATATGTCCTATTAACAGCCTTAACACTACAGGGTAAATCCCTTTTAACTGACTGTTATCCATCCACCAAAAAATTCTACTGACAGCCCCTTGATTCTATAGTTTTATCATTTATCTTGCAGTTGCACATGTAGAACAAATAATTTAACCAATGATATCTTGTGTCACAGAGCTCACTGAGTTCTGTCACACAGGATATAGCTGGTCAAGTTCCCAGCTGCATTACACAAACATTTTCGATGCTGAAAAGCTGAAAATGTTTTTTAACATCCTAACACAGAGTATTTATTTATTTATTTTTTGGAGTTTAACGAAACTTTTGACAACCAGGGTCGTCTCGTGTTGGACAGTTTTATGGGTGGAGTATGTGGAGAGAACCACTGAGCAATGGTGAGCAACTGTCATACTCCCCAACGGGCCTGAAAATAAGCAGCCTGACATTTGCAGAATGAGGTCCCCAGAGGGTGAATTTGATGTTGCTATTCCATACAGTGGGCTAATTTATCCTCTGTGTACCTCTTTCTGTTTAGTTTTGGGACCCTGATTGAGATTGAGGTTCACAGAGGGTAAATTTAGTGATGCTACCCTGCTGTGCAGGATAGCATCACTAAATTCACCCTCTGGGGACCTCAATTTGCAGATGACAGTCTACTTATTTTCTGGCTTGCTCCCCAATGTACTTACACAAGCAGAGTTAGCATTGGTTCAAGACAAGTGCACCATTGACGTGCAGTATGCCTTAGTCCACTGCACCACCGTGCTATCATGTGGGAAGCTGGAATTAAGTGTCTTGCCCAAGGACACAATGCAGTTGCCCCTGGTGGGGATCGAACCGTGGACCTTTCAGTCTGAAGTCCAATGCTGTAACCACTGAACCATTATGCTCCCCATAGCAGAGTTAGCTCCCCATAGCACAGAGTTATATTCCTTAGATAATTCCAACTATGTCTTCAGTGCTGTTTATTGGAACACTTTTATATCAAAAAACCTCCCTCCCTTGTCAAAACGATTGTCTGAGAAACAGAATTTTTTTTATATTGGCCTCATATAGCTCAACTTTTTTGTAGCAAGGATTTGTATGGAAGCCTGACACAAAAGCTGTGCATAATAGCAATTGAGAGTTTTCTCAAGCACGGATTAGCATCTTTTAAAATATTTACCAGCTGCAGGCATCACAAACGATATTTGTTTGACTGAACAAATTGAAAAATCTGTTTTTATGTTTTACAGTGTACAAAAGTAAACAAAAAATCATTTTCAGCATCAATGTTTATACTGTATTGTGACATAGTCAAGTATATACAATCCTTTTATGGTTGTAGCTGTGCATAATAGCAATTGTGAGCTTTCTCAAGCATGAATTAGCATCGTTTAGAATATTTACCAGCTGCAGGCACCACAAATGTTATTTCTTCGTCTGAACAAATTGAAAAGTCTTTTTTATATTTTAAAATGTACAAAAGTAAACAAAAGATCATTTTTAGTATCAGTGGTTATACTGTATTGTGATGGAGTCAAGTATAGCCAATCCTTTCATAGTTATACAGTGGAGCCCACTTACTTCGATATCTCTTACCTGAATAACCTCTTAATTGAATATAATTTCCCAACACAAAACCATTTACCATACCTCCACAGGGCTTATATTTCGTCTAAATTTGTGAGAATCCATTTGGATTCTCATGAAAATGGTTGCGAGAATCCATACCTACTATGAGTGTCCCAGGATCCCATGATGCCACCATGGTTGAACCACTGTCGTATGCTGATAACACATGTTAACCTTTTACCCAACACACCTTTTTAATTTTTAAAACTAAATTTGATAATTTTTAAACAATAAATAATAAATAAATGTTAAAATAATTAAATGAACAATATTTACCAATAAAATCTTACAAATATGGCTGTCGTTGGAACGGGCTCAATAAGCCGGTTCCAATGAGAGTCATATTTGTAAGATTTTATTAACAAAGTGTCAGGATATTTCAGGTTATGATAGCCTTCTGTTGGTTAAATTGTTGCCGCTGTGTTAGTTAAAGGGTTAAATTGACTTAATTTTTTTCACGCGAATCCTAGCAGAGGTGCAGCAAGAATCTACATGGATTCTCACCGGTTTTATTGCGCGAATCTTTGAATCGATTCTCGTCGAAATATAAGCCCTGCTCCAGTACAAATTTGACCTGTAAATTGAATATAGGTTATAGAGTAAACTCCTGTTAATTGAATAAAAAATCTTGTAACCTGTTGAAAAATTACCCTGACTCTCCCCAGTTTTCCTTTGTTTATAGACCTATTTGACCTCAGAACATCCAATACAGGCATTTAATGTATTATATCTTGTTTGACAGCTCTGTCAAACAAGTTATAATAGAATAAATGCCAAGTTTATCTCTAGAATACAGGGAAGTGACACAATCCCTGTGAACTGAATACTCCTGTTAACTGAATATTTTTCACTGCCGAACTGGCTATTCAATTAACAGGGTTCCACTGTACTGCCTACTTTAAAAGACATGCACCAAGGTCCTGAGGTATTACACTGAGATATTACACAAATAAAGTAAAACCTGCCTACCAAAGTAAATAAGCACTGACCCACTTCAAAAGAAAAAGTTTTCGATAAAGAAACTTTGTGAATACAATCCTCATTTTCTGTAAAAAGGGGGGTAGATTTTCAGAAATTTCTGTCAGGGAGTGACCATTTACTTCTCTCAAAAACTGAAAACTACTCAATTTTTGCACTCCCATGAGCACAGTTTCGGTATACTTTAGATTTCATTCTTGGTAATAGAGCCCATCAATGCTTTGAGATTCAATTTTGAACTTAAGTAGGGCTGCACGACATTCAGTATATCGAAAAACAATTCATTTATATGAACACAAGTACCACAATCGAGACTTGAGGCATCACAGTTGGAACGAATTAGCATGCCTTGATGATGCAATTCGAAACACCTTTCCCTGACACGGACGATATCAAAATTTATTATTTTCAAAATTAATTTATCAGATTTTCCCCAAAGATTTCAACAAAACTATATAATGTGACCCCTCATTGGTATGAGCTCAACGAGCTCATTCCAGTGAGGGGGTCACATGATATAGTTTTGTTGAAATTTTTGAAAATTATTTTTTCAACTGCTGAATTTGTATATTACAAGGGCATAAGCAGACGATTCCTTGGATAAAGAGATAATATTATTCATTCGGAGCTACAGTTAAAAAACTCAAGACATCTTGAAAATTAAATTGCGGGTAAATAAATGATGACGATAAACAATATTTTTGTAATTACACCAGTATTCAATCGATATTGGTTTGAATACCGGTATATATAGGTTTATTGATATACCGTGCAGCCCTAAACTCAAGCTGCTATTCAGTTCAATTCGAAATCAGCTTCCCAATTCATTTCCATTTCAATCTTTTCACTGGAGTATAGCTTGGTATGAGTCATCTCATAAAACAAATAGTTCTGATGGAAATGGTACATAAATAATATTGAAAATAAAGACTGGGTGTAAACTCTGCTATATTAGTATCAACAACATCAGCACCCCATGCCACTAGCCATGCTAGTTCAAGTCTCACTAGTCACTATCACAATTGAAAGCAAATTTATAAAGTTTCCAGACAATGTCAACGATGAGCTGTTGCTAGCGGTTAGCCCTGTGCAGTGCCCAGTATCGATAATTCTCGCACCAATTTCTGTGTTTTAACTATAGTCCTTGCTGGGTAATATTCCAGCTACATCACAAATGCATGCCTTCGACGAACACCGACTGTCACCAAACCATAGGTATAAGTTGTTAATACAACTCAACCAACTAGAGTGTACTGTCACAGTGCCGAAACTGCAACGATTCATGCAATGCCAATGATGTTTTAAAACTTGTTGGTGACAAAAAAACTTGTTGGTGACAAGTCCATAAATGTGACAGAAATTATCCGAATGACATGCACTATTGAGAGGGGGTAGACATCATGGAGATACACTTGCATATGAAGTATGGTGTCATTCCATCAAGTATTTTAGGAGTTATGGTGTTTTTTAAACTCGTTGGTGACAGACCGACCGATTGACCGACCGACAGACAGAACAACATTGCCACATATAGAGCTGCTCGTAGCAGCTAAAAAATGATAAAGGTCTTGAAAATCGAAACAAATGAAGTGATAACATGTCACAAATGACAGTGAGCTCTGTCAAACAAGGAATATTTGGTTAAATATCAAACTGCATTATGTGAAATATTTACTGCTGAAAACTTTACCATTGAAACATCATGGTGCAGTGATTTAATAACTTATCAATGGTCAATTTTTTTTTACATAAATTCAAAAGACTACCACCTTCAGCATGCAAGCCTGAAAATTAAAATTTTTTAGTAAATTTTGTTTCTTAACATACCTACCACAATTGTTTACAAATGGCTGTAACATAAGTGCAAGCCCTACTTCGGAAGTAACTCAAGCTTTTAGAATCTTTTCCAAACGAGTTGGAAAAGTACTAGAGTGCAAAAGCACGAAAAAGATCGAAAAAAGGGTCGAGCGAGACCAGCGCTCGAAATTACAGGTACTCTCTCTGCACACCTCTTGCGTTTACCGAGCGCATGCGCAACAACCGTGACGTCAATTCCGTATTTCCGCCAACGAGAAGTTTGTGATTTAGCGGGGAGGCAACGATATCAAAGATATCCCCAAGGAGGGTGGGCCTCCGGTAAACAATTGTGGTAGGTATGTTAAGAAACAAAATTTACTAAAAAATTTTAATTTCTTTTCAACCTACTCACAATTGTTTACAATTGGCTGAATAAACAATAGGAGGAGGTGAATCACATAACCAATACCAACAAGAGTAGCAGGACGAAAGCAAGGATGGCAGAGAACAAAATCGAAAACCTGTAATGAAGATAGAGAGAAGGCACCTGAAAAGAACAAGGCTCAGCGAAGCGCAACCTCGACAAAAACAATTTAACGAGGGTGCACAACAGCCTGAGCAGCAACGAGAGGGCCTAAAGAATAAAGGTCCTCAGATTGTTGCTGAAGGTGGCGGAGATAAAAGGAGGAGAAGGTAGAAGCATTCCTCCAGTAAGCCGCATTCATAACATCACGAAGCGAAACAGAATTGGAGAACGCCCAGGATGTAGAAATGGCATGAACCTCTTGAGCATTAAGCCGGTTCGAAACAAGATCCGACGCAGACAAGCGAGAATAAGCCAGCTTGATTGCAAGACAGATCCACCTGGAAATAGAATGGGAAGAGATAGGCTGCCTCTTAGGAATGAGAGACAGAAAGAATCTCTTCCGACCCCTCCTAATGAACTGAGTGCGAGTAATGTAAGTCTTGATCGCACGAACAGGACAAAGAAGAGGCCTCCGGCCATCTACAGAGGGAAGAGCCCGAATGCAGATGGGAGGAGGTACCGAATCAGGAAGTTGATTCTTAGCCAGAAAAGAGCAATCAGTAGTGAAGGTGACACTGTTAGCCTCATTTCGGAAGAAGGCAGAATCAACAGATAGCGCATGAAGCTCACTGACTCGACGAGCAGAAGCAAACGCTAGAAGAAAAGCCGTCTTATAGGTGAGAAAACACATGTCGGTCTCAGATAAAGGCTCGAATGGCGCCCCCTCCAAACAGTGCAACACCCATGCCAAGTTCCACTTGGGTGTAAGACGCAAAACTCGAGGCCTCTTCAAAGAAAAGTGCCGAATAAGTTTGGAGAGAAAAAGATTACGACCGAAGCACCGCTTTCCCACATAAGAGAAAGTATCAGACAGCATAGACCGATAGCCCTTAATCGTAATAGGCTGGAGGCCCTTGGTGTCAAAAAGAAAAACCAGAAAATCCGCAATTTGAGCGATTGACGGATCACGGTAATTCACATTGTGATCTGCACACCAGCAGCAGAAAACCTTCCACTTGGCGGCATAAGTCATGCCAGTGGAATGTCGCCGCGATGCAGAAATGCACTCCACTGATCGTCTCGAAAAACCTCTACGTCGGAGACTGGACCTGATAAAAGACAGGCGTGAAGGGACAGGCTCGCCAGGTTGTTGTGATACTTCCTGGGACGACCCTGTGAAAGAAGATCGCGACGTAGAGGTAGACGAATCGGTCGATGGGCCAATAGAGGCCGCAGCAGATTGATCCACACCCTCTGTGGAGACAGGGGTGTGATCAGAATGATCCTGCAACTGCAAGCACGAATCTTCGCTAATACTTGAGGAAGAATCGGTGCAGGAGGAAAGGCATAGCCGATCCAACCTGTCCAGTCCAGAGACAGAGCGTCTACTGCAAAAGCCAGAGGATCTGGACAAGGGGAGACAAAGGTCTCTACCTGATGATTCCAGCGAGTAGCGAAAAGGTCGACCTGAGGACGGCCCCACTGCTCGCAAATCGCCTGAAACACCGACCGATGTAGCATCCATTCGGTTGGAAGGACACTGTCGCGTCGGGACAGGGAGTTGGCTAGGACGTTGAAACGCCCGGGAATGTGTCGAATGGACACCCGAGCGTTCACATCCCGCGCCAACAGAAGAAGATCCCGAGACAGCCGATACATGGGAATCGAATGTGTGCCTCCTTGATTCCGTATGTAGGCCACTACTGTCGAATTGTCCGAAAGAAGTAGGACAACATGGTCCGACAGATGAGGGATCCAAAGCCGAAAACTCAACAGAAGAGCAAGGAGCTCCTTCTGGTTGATATGAAGGCCTACCTGCTCGCTGTCCCACTCTCCGTGAGTAGACAGGCCGAGAGGATCCAACATCGCACCCTACCCCCGATCGCTGGCATCCGCAGTAAGGATGCGATCGGCCAAAGGAAGATCCAACGGAACACCCTGTGTAAGCCAGGGAATATCTGCCCAAGGGCGGAGGTGACAAAGCAGAGACCGAGGAATAGTGAGTTCCAGGTCCAGCGGATCTACATTCGGACGCCAATGATCCAACAGAAAGTGTTGGAGAGGTCGGACAAACAAGCGACCGAGCGGAATGAGATCTGTCACCGAACCGCAAAGGCCCAGCATCCGAAGGAAAGTCCTGGCTGAGACCGAGGAAGATTGAAGCAGGTCCCAAGTCAAGGCGGAAAGAATCGTCGCCCGAGCTTGGGGGACCGACACTACATTGTGAAGAGTGTTGAAATCCAACCCCAAATGACGGAATCGCTGAGAAGGAAGAAGATCCGACTTCTCGCGATTGACTCTGAAACCCAGCGACGCTAGCAGGCAAAGAAACTGCCGGACATCGAACTCCAGAACAGCAGCATCGTGGTGCCGTTGGAGGATGTCGTCTAGGTAGGCTGACGAAGTCACTGCCGACTGAGTGCGGTGGAAAGCAAGCACCTGCGACATCAGTCGGGTGAAGGCCCAAGGAGCCAGGTTCAAACCGAACGGGAGAGCTCTGAATTGAAAAACTCGATCCCGAAACGAGAACCGAAGGTATTTCCGTGACGCCAGATGAATGGGTACATGGAAGTAGGCATCCTTCAGGTCGATACTGGCCGCAAAATCGCCCTGATGAACCGAACGTCGAACCGACCAGAAAGTCTCCATACTGAAACAAGGAGCTATTATGTACTCGTTCAGGGTACTCAGATCGATGACAGGACGATATTGGCCGTTTTTCTTCGGCACCAAGAAAAGTCACGAGTAAAACCCCGGTGAAAGGGTGTTCCTGACCACCTCGATCGCCCCTTTGGTGAGGAGATTGTCGATCTCCTGCACCAGAAGGTTCCGACGCAGAGAATCGGAAGGGACCTGAGTCGGAAGGGGCACCCGAGATAAACTGGGGTGCCGATGGAAGGACAGTCGCAGACCGGATTGAATGACGTCGAGGACCCAAGAGTCCGACGTTATCTCTGTCCAACGGTCGTAAAACAGCGACAGCCTTCCCCCGACTGGAGGCGAATCGAGGTGAGAACCTTCACTTGTGGCCTCGACGAGGCCCCGAGAGGAGAAACCACCTCGGGAAGTGACAGAGTCCTGAGACTTTCCAGCCTGAGGCTGCCAGCGAGCCTGGCCACGTCGGCGCTTCTTATGAGTAGAAGGAGCAGACGTAGCCGAAGGCATAGCCGACGTCGCCGACGAGGCAGACGCAGCAGCATGCTTGGCGAGCAGGTTGGTCAAGCTGTCTCAGCAAAAGCTGGTCCTTCGAATGACGAAGAACTTCGCCACGAACAGCTTCCACGGAACCATGGAACAACTGAGGTCCCACCAAAGAGGCAGACCTCAGAACAGCATGTTGCTCAGAAGGAAGGGATGGTAAAGAATCCAACACCGCATCCCGGCGTGCCAGCTCCAAATTAGCCATGTTACAGGCGTGAGCGTGTGTCAAGTTCATAAGAGCCTGTGACAAAACGCGAAAAGGCGCCTGAGCGTCATCAAACTCCCCTGGTGGAAAATATTCAGCCAGAGCAGCGACGACATGGTCCGCGAGAGATAACATACCCAGCATCTCTCGGGACAGGCCCACCATAGACTCAACTACCGACATCGGGAGAACTGCCGACTTAGGCTTAGTCAACCCGAGGGAAGAAGAATCCTCATCCACAGTAGTCATCCCTTGGAAGACTGGTGGAGAGACGGAATCGTACACACGAAACCGCGATGGAGGCAGAAAGGCATCAGCTCTAGAAAAGAAGGAACCCTTGAGGGCCTTAGAACGCATTTTGGCGTCTAAGCCCTGGAAGGACTCAACAACCTGAGCCGATTGCAGAGGACGCAAAGCCCCGGAGCTAGAAGGCTCAACAGGGTTACGGCGCTCCACAGTGGACCGCGGCCGGACGGTCACAGAAGGCTGGTCGGAAGGTTGAACGTCCGGCAATAAGCCAAAGACGAAATCCAAAGCCTGCCCCAAGACTAACGAGGGGGCCCATCACCTTCAAGATACTCGTCATCCTCCGTAGCAGAGGAGACGTAGCCCAACTCGGGCTGACCAGCAGAAACCTCCTGTGAATACTGTGCAGTATCCACGGGGCCAGGCGAGACATCTCGACGACCGACCAAAGGAGGTTGTGCCTCAGGAGGCACAGGGAGGCCAACTTGAGGGTTGCCAGAAAGCAACCGGGTGAGCGCCAAAACGGCCTGGCGCAGGTCACCCTGAGAATCCATCGCAGCAGAATCGCCCGACGGAGTGTCCTCCCAATGGACCCTTCTGGTAGAAGAACCCACATCCTCAGAAGAGACCGACGGCGAACGTCGATCGGCAGACAGAATAGGAGCACGGTGAGAAGACACCGGAGGATAGTCCCGATTGTGACGCCCAGGGGCCATCACTGACCTCTGCGAAACAGAAGGTCCTGCCTGCAAATCCTCTAAAGAGACCGACAGCGCACGTCGATCGGTAGCTGGACCTAGGACACGGTGTGAAGACACCGGAGGATTGTCCCAAGAATGACAGGAACCTGTCATTGGCCTCTGCGCAGCAGACGGCCCCAACTGCCTATCCTCTGAGACCGACGGCAAGCATCGATCGACACCCAGACCCGGAACACAGTGAGGGATCACCGGAGGAAGGTTCCGAGAGTGACAGCTAACAGGCGCTGTCACTGACCGTTGCCGAACAGCAGGCCCTGGGTGCCAACGTCCCAACACCATCCCGCTAGGCGGCACACTAGCAGGGGAAGGTGGTACGATAAACGATTCACTCGAGGGACGAGGAATCGCTGCCGAAGCGACCGGCTGGCTCAACCGATTAGGAGCAAACCTAGCCAGATGAGACGGAGCAGACAGCAAACCGGCACAGCCCCGTCGCGAGGCTGGGGGAGGCTGAGAACACACAGACACACCAGCAGATACAGCCTCGGTCCCCCGAGACTGTAGACCATCCCCAGAGGAGACGGAAGAGCCACCATCAGACAGAATAGGATCAGGAGTAGCAACTTCCTCAACAACGGTCGACGGTGTAGGAGGCAGATCGGAGAGGGTTACCGAGCTGACCTCGGAAAAGCTCTCAACGAAAACAGACGCCTCAATAGTGACATCAGAAGACAAAGAGACCACGGTCTCCTCGTCAGGTATCACTGAACTAACACCGCCAACAGTTGTAGAGGAACTCGCCACAGAAGGCAGATCCGAATCCTGTGTGACAGAGTCACCACGTGCACCAGCAGAAATGTCTGCTACAGCACGGCTACCCTTACCCCGAGAACGAGGGGTTCTAGCTCTGGAAAGAACCACCTTGTTCACAGAAGCCCAGAATTTAGAGGACCAAACCCCACAAATACCACAAGATTGGGCCTGAGTGCAATTGTTGCAAGTGACACATGTGGCATGAGAGTCGTCCACATGTTTCACTTGCAAACAAGAGGTACAAGGAATAGTCTTAGGCATTATATAAAAATAATAATCAAGCTTCCCGCCGTCGGAAAACAGCACTAAGGTCGTGTACACACGTGGGGGAAAGACAAGACAAAGTGTGAAGAGACAAGCAATAAAAATACAAATTAACATTAAATAATAATAATTTGGTAGCTTGATAAAAGGATACAATCCAGTAGCACACTAAATATGGAGAATAAGTTGTTCACGAAGAATAAACAGCATAATTTAGCACGAGTCACAAAAATTTTCGACCATGTACAATGGCGGAAAATAAAGGAATTGACGTCACAGTTGTTGCGCATGGGCTCGGTAAACGCAAGAGGTGTGCAGAGAGAGTACCTGTAATTTTGAGCGCTGGTCTCGCTCGACCCTTTTTTCGATCTTTTTCGTGCTTTTGCACTCTAGTACTTTTCCAACTCGTTTGGAAAAGATTCTAAAAGCTTGAGTTAGTTCCGAAGTAGGGCTTGCACTTATGTTACAGCCAATTGTAAACAATTGTGAGTAGGTTGAAAAGAAATAAGCAGACTGTCATCTTCAAAATGAGGTCCCCAGAGGGTGAATTTGGTGATGCTACCCTGCTGTGAACCTCAGTCTGAATCAAGGTCTCAAGCCAAAACAGAAAGATGTACCTAGAGGATAAATTGGCTCACTGTATGGGATAGCATCAGCACATTCAGGCTCTGGGGACCTCATTTTGCAAATGACAGGTTGCTTATATTCAGGCTGGCCTGCATGCATTTCCAATAATGACAACTGTCGAGAAAACCAGCTAGCCTCACGACACAATCTGAACTACACGATTGTCAAGTACATTTCTCGCTGTAATTTTTCATGTGCCAGCATCAAGAAGTTTGGTGGCACGGAAAAGGTAAATATTGTTGATGAGCGTACTGCACTTGAAATTGGTGGCTCATAAACTTCAATCTTGCCAGTTGGGTGCTAGTGTTTCAATTGGATAGCAAGGAATTGCCAATGTGGAAATGTTTGGTGGTCGAGTATCCAATCCTTCTGTGCATTCTTGTAACAGGCTGAAAACTCGACCACTAGTTAAACTCATTACGTTACACTAGAAAACGACACTTGCAAAAAAAATGTTTCTTAAATAACTTTCATTTCTGCTTCAAAAACATAGCTTGTGACCCTTCACACTGCACCAAGCTCAATGGGCTCGTTCCGATGTGGTGTCATAAGCTATGTTTGGAGGAAAGAATTGAAAAAATACTGAAATTTGAAAGGCAATTTCTATGAATAGCATCGAGCAGATATGTCCCATTATGTTACATTTTTGGGGGTTTTTTTGGTGTTTAATGACACTTTCAACACCCATGGTCACCTCAAGTCAGACCGTTTTAGGGAGGAGGAAGCCAGTGTACCCAGAGAACCATTGAGTAGCAGCAAGTATTCTCAGTCCCAACATATTAGAAGCAGGGAAAGCACTGGTTGAAGGCAAGTGAAAAATACAGTACACCATAGTGCACAGTGTCTCTGTTCAGTGCCCAAAAGTGGGAAATCAGGATTAAGTGGCTTGCCTAAGGACACAATAATTAATAATAAAAATAATTATAATTTACTTATGCTCAAAAGCACTCATAATGTAAAACTGACAATCAAAGAGAAAAGATTCAGCAGTCAAAGGCTATCTGAAAGAGATGGGTCTGAACATTTTTTTTAAAGTTTCAGTATAGGAGGTTTTCCATGAATTCGGAGGGAGTGCAACCCACAGTGAGGGAGATGCAAAAGTGAAGGATCTTTTACCCGCAGTAGATCTCCTACTCACATTAGATTTTACTCGAGGCATGGCACAAAGATTCTTAAGATGATCTAAGATTCCGTACCGGTTTGTTTAAACTGACAATCTGTTTTAAGTAAGTGGGGGCCTGATCTCTGTGGATGATGTTCTGTGTTATCAATAACCCTTTACCTAATGTAACGGACAAAACTGGCCAGAGCTGTTCACAAAAATCGCCAGTTAATTTTTAATATTTTTTAGATTTTTTGTCTCAAAAACATAGGTTATGACCCCTCTTTGGAATGAGCTCGTCAAGCTTGTTCCAATGAAGGGTCATAACCTATGTTTTTGAGACAAAAAAATAGTTATTCAAGAATTTTGTTTGGACGTATTGTCCGCTTTTCAGGTTAGGTAAAGGGTTAATACTTTATATCTGATGCAAGGTTCAACTAGTAACCAGTTCAAGGATTTGTGGATTGGTGTGATGTGATCACATTTTTTGATAACAGTAATGATCTTGGCTGCTGTATTTTGTTAAATGGTTGAGGGTTACATTATTTTGGGCCATCTGAATTTGTTCATCAAAATTTGTTTTATTACAAATTATTGAAGAGTTCCCACAGGCACTTTTCAATAACTTACAATAAAATGAATTTATATAAACAAAATATTATTATTTGACTGAATATGAAACATGAGCAAGTAAAAAGTTGGCTTTTCCTCTGGTACCCTCATTTTTTTGAAAGCCCTGATAGTGACTTCTAGCACTTAACCAGTTAACCCTTTGCCCAACGTAACGACCAAAACCAACCAGCACTATTCACAAAAATCTCCAATTGATTTTTATTATTTTTTTCATTTTTTGTCTCAAAAACATAGGTTATGACCCCTCATTGGAACGAGCTCGACGAGCTTGTTCCAATGAGGGGCCATAACCTATGTTTTTGAGACAAAAATGAAAAAAAATAGTAATTCAAGAATTTTGTTTGCAAGTGTCGTCTGCTTTTCATGTTAGGTAAAGGGTTAATAGATTTCAGCAGAAGTCCAAAATAAAGAGTTGCAGTTACCCCTAGTGATGATCAAACCATGGACCTTTCAGTCTGAATTCCAATGCTGTAACCACAGAGCCACCATGCTCCGTACCTGAGTGTTATAAGTTTGAAACAATTCATCTTTATACACAAGCTTTATACTCACTTGCTGGGGCGCGGTGGCACAGTTGATAGAGGTGCAGACTGCAAGCCGAGAGGTCCTCGGTTCGAATCCCACCTGCGGCAACCACGTTGTGTCCTTGGGCAAGACACTTCACCCCATTGCCCACGTGGAGGCACGGTGACGTTGTGTACTAAGGCGTACTGCACGTCGATGGTGCACATGTCTTCAACCAATGCTAACCCTGCTTGTGTGGAGTTGGTATGTTGGGGAGCTGACAGTTGCTCGTCGTTGCTCGGTGGTTCTCTCCGGGTATCCCGGTCTTCCTCTACCTGTAAAACTGTCACGGTCATGGTTAGCCATTGTGCAGAAATATGTGACCTTAAAACACCAAGAGAAAAAAAAAATGTACTCACTTGCTCTGGGGCTTGATTCATTCTTGGCGAGATTTCTATTTGAAGCTGAACTTGAATTGTTCCCATTACAGCTCTCGGCATCAGTAAGGTCATTTGATGATGTAGAGTTTTCGAGAACTGAGTAACCCCTCAGCCTGCCCATCTTACCATGTCTCTGATGGAGTATAACACAGATTATTGTGACTGTTAAACAAATAACAATTATCAGAGCTGAGAGTATTGTTTGATCATCACCATAGTGAAATGAAGGATCAACCTCATTCTGTAAATGATCACTTCCCGCTATTAAAAGAATACCTGTTGAAAACATTGGAAGCCTGAAAAAGGAAAAAAAAATATAACAAAGCACATTTCATAAATGCAAAGAAAGTAGTGATGGAAATTTGTGTCGCTGCAAGCCTTTAAATTCATTTATTTTGGACACACCATTTCGCAATACCGTATTTACTCTGTGTATTGGGACACTCTATGATTTGGGACTAAGGTTATCATGAATGATCGAAAAATCGATCATCTGTCGATTGAGGTCATAATCGACAATTTATTTCAATGATCGATTATTTGACTGAACATGTGCTGTCATACTACCTTTTTGTTAACTGGTTGAGGGCTACATTATTTTTGGTGGTCTGAATTTGTTCATCAAAATTTGTTTTATTACAAATTATTGAAGAGTGCCAAAAGGCACTCTTCAATAATTTGTGATAAAACATATGTATATAAACAAAATATAATTTGCGTTTGACTGAATATGAAACATGAGCAATGAAAATATTGGTTTTTGCTCTGGTACCCTCATTTTTTTGAAAGCCCTGATAGTGGCTTCTAGCACTCAACCAGTGAAACAAAGGGGAAATATTGATTCACATGCTATTGTTTCATATAAAGGACCTATTTCGACAACAAATGTGTGTGTGAACAGGGTTAAAACATAAAACCAATATATAGCTTCAAGTCGCAGCACCACCCGAGTTAAAGTTAGCCGAAACCCAGTCATCATCGTATGCGTGATCACTCAGTTGAATTTGACCCTAGCTTTCAAAGTGTTCAAGTCTCAAACACCAATAAATAAATGAGTAAATAAATAAAATAAATCCCTGGAAAGATTGAGCCTCCAAGGGAAAGCATTTTCATGCTGAACAGGTGCTGAATCATTATCATTCATGGGCCGAACTTTCCGGTTCCAGCATCACTGGCTCACTGCCATTAGTGGTGATAACAATTTAACAAAAATAACATAACACTCAATGATGCCTTACTGTCAATGGCTTCATTGTATTCCTTACCAATAAGACATCGTCAAGTGTTGAGTTGTTTTTGTTTTTATCAATTTGATACTTGATAATCAATTTTAACATACGGAAAGTAAAGAGGGAAAAACTTTGAAATGCCATCATTTTTAAAGTATGATGATTTATTTTGTTCTCCGACGTATCGCAACCAGAAGTTTCATTTCTACATGTAAAGCTTTGTTGACTTGACATTCCCTAAGGCTAAATTCCTAATCATTACACATTGAGCACGGATGGGGTCATTAGTGAGTTTAGTATGCATTTTTCTGTGATTTGAAATTTGAATCTATGCGATGTAGATTGTTTTGTCAAATTTTTCAAGGTTTGGTGTTCGTTTGCTTCATTTATGATTAGGATATTTTAATTTTTAACCCCTCTCAAGTTATATCATGGATGAAGTCCTAGGAAACAAGACGGAAATATTAACCATAAATAATCGAATAACCATCGATTTTTATGACAAAATAATCGATTATGAAAATTCACAATCGTGACAGCCTTATTTGGGACACACATTTTTTCCAGAAAACTATATTTTTTTTATGCTACAAAGTTTGGGACGTTCAGGAGATTCGTTTCCAGTTGGCCCGTCGCTAGTAGCAGATGACACTCATAAAAAAAATTCTTGAGTAACTAAAAATTTTCATTTTTTGCTTCCAAAACATAGCTTATGATCCCTCATTGGAACGAGCACAATGCGCACGTTCCAATGAGGGATCATAAGCTATGTTTTGGAAGCAAAAAATGAAAATATAAAAAAAAATTGGACAGCGATTTTCATATATAGTGATGGAAAACGAATCACACACAACTTTATTCAGCATCAAATCAAGACCAGGCTGTGTTCTTCCCCCATTTTCTAAGAATTGGGACGCCTGTGAAAATAATTACATAGAGTAAATACATAGAGTAAATACGGTAATTTCGGCACATTAAACCAGAAATAAATTACTGAAATTGTCTTTCTAAAATAGTAAGACAGAACGGGGGAGGTGGGGGGGGGGGAGGGGGGGGGGTGTTGGAGTAAGGTGGACAGGAATCAACTAGAGGGGTGGGTTAATGTGGCCCTCGCAGTTAATGTATGTGGCCCTCACAGTTAACGTATGTCAACCAAACTTACCATGTTACAGTGAAACTGTTCCAAAACGAGTCATCCTATCAAGTTACAATGAAATTCCTTCATAAATACGGCCTGTATACTGAGCTAAAGGTTTTTGGGTTTCGGGCCTGTGTAGTCATCACAGTTGACCGATCGCAACTAAATGGGAACATCTAGACATTATACGGAGTCATCCTACCAATTTACAATGAAATCCCTTCATAAATACGACCTGTAGTCTGTGCTAAAGGTTTTCGGATTTTGGGCTCGGGCAGCCATCATGGCTGAATGATCGTGACAAAAAAGGGGATGTTCTCATCTAAACATTATCTGGAGTCATCCTACCAAGTTACAATGAAATCCCTGCATACATACAGCCTGTAGGCTGTGCTAAAGCTTTTGGGCTTTGGGCCCTTGTAGCCATCACAGTTGACCAATCATGACCAAAAGGGGACGTTCTCATCTAGACATTATATGGAGTCATCCTACCAAGTTACAATGAAATCACTCCATAAATACGACCTGCAGACTGTGCTAAAGGTTTTCAGGTTTTGGGCTTGGGCAGTCGTCATGGTTGACAGATCGTGACCAAATGGGGAAGTTCTCATCTAGACATGATACGGAGTCATCCTACCAAGATACAATGAAATCCCTCCATATTAAATATGACCTGTAGACTGTGCTAAAAGTTTAGGGGTTTCGGACTTTGACAGCCATCACGGTTGACAGTTCATGACCAAAAGGGGTCATTCTCATCTAGATATTATACACAGTCATCCTACCAAGTTTCAATGAAATCCCTTCATAAATACGACCTGTAGACTGACTAAAGGTTTTGGCTTCGGGCAGCCGTAATGGTTGACCGATCGCGACCAAAAGGGGACGTTTTCATCTTGACATGACCTCAAACCAGCATATGAAATTTTGTGATGATCGGACAAGAACTACGAGGTGTAGCCTGTGCTAAAGAAAAATGTGAACAGACTGACAGACTTATGCATGCGTAATGGCAATAGCTTATCTTGCAAGTGTCATCTGTCTTTCGTGTTAGGTAAAGGGATAAACCAACCGATGCATTCTTACATGGGGCAGGCTTGATTCCATGTGGTTTAACTAACATATTTTTAATGCCTCTATTCTATTGGGTAATGCTGAAAACATACAACAATTATGGTATAATCCAATAACACTTACCCAAATCCAAATAAGAAGATCCAGAAGCGAACTCGGAGTACATAACACATGCTTTTACAATCAAGTAAGAAGACAGATAATGCCAACATTGCAGTCCAGCAACGAGTTGACAAAACACCAAGCAGTAAAATGACAAACTGTACATAATGTTGCCATCTTGATGAGGAGTCAAGTCCATCATAAATAAGCATACCAACACAAGCAGTGAACTGTAAAAATAATAAATGAATCGAAAGTTGGAAATAATTTATTAATTCTATACACACAGACATCAAAATTTCAAGCAAACAATTTTCTCATAATGCAACAAGGAATTTAACCAATTCAATCTTGTTTGACAGAGCTCTTCATACTTAAATTCTTAGTTGCATTATGGGAAATATTTGTGGGTTGAAATTTTACACAGTAAACAAGAACTACTCAAATTCCTAGAGTTCCCACAAGAATATAAACATCCCTTGCAGAGAGTGGTGCCCGAGTGGATAAGTGTAGTGATGAACCGATAATTGGAATCAGCAATCGGAACCGGCCGGTTATGGGGCATCAGCCGGTTATGACAACCGGCAGTTAAAAAACGTCAATTTCCAGTTATTCTACAGTACAGTTGCCGTGGACTGGTCATAATCCAAGCATTTACCCTGTAATCAAAATTATCAGCAGCAAAATTTTAATTAATGAAGCACCGGGTTGTACCCGGGTTGTACCCGGTGCTTCATTAATTAAATTTTTGGTGATTATTCCTATAGTTAATGTTTGGAATCTAATATTATTACATCAGTGGAAATATTGCCTGGCAACCTTACTGTACATTTAACACTAGCTATTAAAAATCCCTTTGATATCTGGCCATTTCAATAAAGTTTCCCCATTAAAAACGTGTGTAGTACATAGCAGAAAAGTTAAAAAATTTATAGTGATTTATATATTTTTTATACTTACCAATGACCCAGACTTAGCTGGTGCTAACTCTTAAATTCTAGGGCCAAAAATATATTTTGCCCCCAATCCCCAAAATTTGCATCAAAATCCAAAAAGTTAAAAAATTTATAGTAATTTATATATTTTTTATACTTACCAATGACCCAGACTTAGCTGGTGCTAACTCTAACAAAACCAGGGCCAAACACAAATTTTGCCCCCCAATCCCCAAAATTTGCATCCAAAACAAAAAGAAATCATGTCCTAAAGGACCTCCATACTACGCCTCTACTGCGCATGCGCAGTGACGCAGTCGTCCCGAAATTGGCACCAATTATCATTCTTACTGGCAGTGCCTGGTCAGCGCTATGTACTCAGCAGGGAGGCAAGAGTTCCCAACTCCAGGGAGGGCCATCCCAGTCTGGGTCATTGATAAGTATAAAAAATATATAAATTACTATAAATTTTTTAACATTTTTATACTGTACCAATGACCCAGACTTAGCTGAATAGTAAACAGGCTGGAGGGCCTAGGACATAGAGGAAAATCCAATAAGCTCAACTATATAGTAAAGAGGTAACCCCTTAAGGAGAAAAGGAGTATTAGGCTTTACATGTATCTTTCTTATTTAATATTAAATTAGAAAGATACACTACCCTTAATAATTGAGCACAATAACATTCATGTTCTCTATTAACATCCAGTATAACCCTTATACTAATTATTTTTAAAGCAAGCCAATAAATAAAGTAGTCCAGAGAATTGAGACTCTTTATAATCATTTAAAAGTGTCCGAGTATTGTATATTAAAGCCCGTTTGACACTTGACATATACAAATGCTTCACACCGAGCTACACTTTAAAAATAAGACATGAATGAATTTAAACATTAATATTACACTTTAAAACCATCCCGGAAGCGACTCAGAAATACTGACTTGGAGGAGGCATTCCCTTGCTTTTCACTATAAAGCAGGTGACCTAAGGGAACACCCGCCCCACCCCCCCCCCCCCCCCTTCCCCTTGGTCAAATAGCCCAGAGCGAAGAGGGCAGCCGGACGGAGTCACTGCCGGAACAGAAAGCCTGCATAACTATAGTTGCAACTGTTTAGTGGACGACATTCTGAGCAACAGATAACGGACCTAAACAATGCAGGTCTCCAGAAATGGACTCAATATTTCTGAGATAAAAATTCATAAATGTGGATGGCTGAGACCAATAAGCAGCCTTCATTAAATCTGTAATAGCAACACTATTAGCATAAGCCCAGGAAGTAGAAAGAGCTCTTACTTCATGAGCAGAAATCTTAAGCACAGACTGCTGAGAAGAAGATAAATCTTCATAAGCAGTACGGATAGTTAACTGAATCCATCTAGCAATAGAATGGACTGAAATGTCCTTTCTATTAGGCATCAAAGACAGAAAGAAACGTTTCCGTCCCTTTCTGATAAACTGAGATCTCTGTTTATAGATACATAGTGCTCTAACAGGACAGAGTAAAGGCCTACGCCCGTCTGAAGACGGAAGAGCCTTAATAACAATAGGTTCCGGATATTTATTAGGAGCCTGATTCTTAGCTAAAAAACCCACATTAGTAGTGAAGGTGATAGTGTTCCCAACACTACGATAATGAGAATCATCCACCGATAGTGCATGAAGCTCACTGACTCTTCTGGCAGAAGAGAAAGCTAAGAGAAAAGCTGTCTTATAAGATAAGAATTTGAAATCTACTGTCCCAAGAGGTTCAAATGGCTTTTCCTTCAATTTAAGGAGAACCCAAGCTAAATTCCACTTAGGAATTAATCTAAGAGTTCTGGGTCTATTTATCGAAAAGTTTCTAACCAACTTCGATAAAGAGACATTAGATCCAATTTGTAAACTATCATGATGTGCATAGGTATCAGATAACATAGATCTATAACCCTTTATAGTAACAGGCTGCAGTTTGATTTCGTCAAACAAGTATACTAGAAAGTTTGCAATGTCTGGTATAGAGGAATCGAATATATCTACAGAATGATCCCTACACCAACGACGAAAAACCTTCCACTTAGCCGCATAGTTTAGCGAAGAGGAGGTCCTCCTACAGTTAGAAATCGCGTCCACTGCTCGTCCTGTAAAGTGCTTGCCATGCAAGAAGGACCGCACAACGGAAAAACGTGAAGGTTGAGACCTTGCGGGTTGTGATGGAGTTGGCGCGATTTCCCCTGCGAAAGAAGATCCTCTCGTGGAGGAAGCTTCCGCGGTAGGTCCCACAACAGACACCTGAGTAGATTTATCCACGGTCTCTGTGGCGACAGAGATGCTACCAACAGAATCTTGCATTGAGATTGTTTTATCTTTAGCAATACTTGTTGAATTAACGGCGCTGGAGGATACGCATATCCTATCATTCCGTCCCAAGGGATCGACAGAGCGTCTACTGCAAATGCTCTTGGATCCGGACACGGAGACACATACGTCTGCAACTGATTGTTGAGATGTGTCGCAAATAAGTCTATCATTGGCCGTTCCCATTGGTAGCAAATCTGATTGAATACTTGTTTGTTGAGAGTCCACTCCGACGGCAACAAGCGACCCTTTCGTGAAAGGGAGTCTGCTAGCACATTCAGACGACCCGGTATGTGACGGACCGAAAGAAGAACGTGATGTTCTAACGCAAACAGAAGGATTCTTTCCGTTAGATTGAACAACGGAACTGAATGAGTGCCTCCCTGATTCCGTATATACGCCACTACTGTCGTATTGTCGGATAGGATTTGGACATGAGCATCGTGAATAATGTCCATCCAGTGACGTAACGCAAGCCAAATTGACATCATTTCCTTGATGTTTATGTGCTTGCACAGGAATTGCGGATCCCAAAGACCCTGGCATCTCGAATCCGTTGGGATTAATGATGCACCCCAACCTGTTTGACTGGCATCCGTCATAATGGTAAAACTCGGATCCGGCAACTGCAGCGGAACTCCTTGAGTTAACCACTGAATGTTTGCCCAAGTCTGAATCTCTTGTTTCACTTGATCTGACAAGAGAACGTCTACATCGAGCGAATGAATTTTCACACTCCAATTCTGAAGAGGACGTGTGCGTAGCCGCCCCATCGGAATGAGATCCGCGGCGGCTCCGCACAGACCTATCAGTCTCATAAATTCTCTCGCCGTGACTTTGTCTGCGTGCAGACAATAGCGAGCGTAACAACTGACTAATTTCGCTCTGGTTAACGGCAGACGAACGAGATTGTTGTGCGTCTCGAAGCTCATTCCCAGATGAGTGAATGACTTGGACGGCACCAGATCCGACTTCTCCTCGTTTACTATAAAACCGAGACGTCGGAGCAATAGAAGAAGATTCTGAACATCGTTCTGAAGCGTTAACTCGTTGCCGTACCTCTGAAGAATGTCGTCCAGGTAGGCCGATGTTACCGCAGAAGTAGATCATTGCCGAGTTCATTACCCGAGTGAAAGCCCAGGGTGCTAGATTCAATCCGAAGCACATCGCCCGGAATTGATACACCACTCCCAGGACTGCAAAGCGTAGATACTTTCGGAATGTCGGATGTACCATGACGTGAAAGTACGCATCTTTGAGATCTATGCTCGTTGCATAATCGTTCACCTGAATACTCGCTCTGACCGATCGAATCGTCTCCATATAAAACTTCGGAGCGACGATCAGCTTGTTTATCCAGCTCAAATCTATGACTGGACGGAACGAGCCGTCTGATTTCGGAACCAGAAACAGATGGCTGTAGAATCCCAGAGATTCCTGGTTTTCTACAACCTCTACCGTGTTCTTCATTAAAAGAGACTGCACCTCTGATAACAGAGCGTCTCTTTTCTGTGGATTTGACGGAAGATGAGTCCACTTTGGACTTCGAGTTAATGGAGGCTTTCGTTTGAAGGATATCTTTAGACCTTCCGAAGTCACTCCTCTCACCCAAGGGTCGTCCGTAATCGACGCCCACTCTTGTGAAAAACTCGACAACCTTCCGCCAACCGGAACGCGATCGAGGTTTAAGCCATCACCTCCTGGACCTGCGAGGCCTGCGGTAGGAGAAACCACGTCTTCCACGACCCGCACCTCGCCTCGTCGACCTCGGGGCGTCCGACCGATTGTCCCGGCCTGAAGGACGTCCCGAACGAGAGTCGCTATCCTGACGGTCTCTCGAATAAGACCAAGAGGACGCACCGGAACCTCTATAGGAACCTCTCTTGGGCGCATTAGACCCAGAAGTGCCTGTCTTATTCGTGTCTGCTGTATCCGACTTCTTAGGAGCCGATCTGAACAACAGAGAATCATTAGCTTTCTTTTTAATTTTATCATAAATAGCGGAAAGCTTGCCGTCAAAGAGAAGTTCTCCTGAGACCGAAGCGACTCTAAGAGAGTTCTTCACCTTAGAATCCACTAGTGTGGATGTAGCTAGGGCTGCGTCACGTCTAACCAACTCCAGATTTGCCACTGAAAGGGCGGAGTTACACGTGGAATAAGCTACTGCCCTTGAAAGAAGTCTTAAAGAGGATTGTATATCCTGAAACTCTTCCCCTTGAAGGCGCAGTGATAACGCCTTAGTAAGGTGATCTGCGTAAGATAAGGCATCTAAATTGGCTCTGTTAGACGCAATAGCTGTTTCCAACACCGCGGTTGGAATAGAAGCTGACGACGGTAATGATAGCTCTAAGTCTTCCGCCTCGTCGTCCATACGCAGAGGAACTCTCGGTATACCCTGTCCTGCCGTATCGAATTTATTCCTTGCATTAATGAAAGGCAGGTTGAGAGTATTAGCGGACAAGAAACCTGCTTTCCCCGTCCTGGAAGCAAGTTTAAATATAGCGTCGTTCAATAATTCAAATGTTCTAGCAACATTATTGGACTGCGACGGAAACTCGGGAGCGATGTCCCTGAACCGCTCAAAAAATTCAGAGTCCAATGACGCTATAATTCTCTTGTCCGGAAGCGCAGCAGTCTGGCCCGACGGAACAACTTGAGGGAGAAAGTGCCGGATGAAGTCCACGGCAGCTTTATGTTGTTCCGAAAGGGATAGCTCCAAGTCATCCGTATCCCTTTCACCATCCGGTCGGACCTCACGATGTTCCCGGTCGTCCGCCCCCGATGCTTCGGCGGAGCGTACCGACCCAGCGCCATCGGATAATTCTCGATCCGACACCGTTTCTGTCGGCTGCTGGGATGCTGCGATAAGCTGTGCTATCTGCACAAGAATGTCCGGCGTCGAGACCTGCGGAGGCGCAGTCTTTCGCTGCTTCGCCGAGGGCAGCTCCGCATCAGATGGCTCCCGCATACTTTTCCTATGCGAACGTCCGGAGTCCATCGGTCTCGAATCCCTGGCTGCCAGATGGTGTGACCTGGTCGCCGAAGAATCCTTCATCGGCGAAGCTGGTAATATATCGGCAGTCACGCAGCCAAGGTGCGGTCGTGTGCGCTGACGAGAAGAGGAAGCCTTAACAGTCTCTGCGGACTGCTTATACAACGGAGCGTCCCGAGCGACGGACGTATGCTCCGCTAAAGCACATTTTGTACCACAACATCTGGTCCCAGATGTTGTTGTACGAGAGAGGGACCTCTCTCGCTCGCGGCCCGGCTGGACCTGGACGAGCTATGAACCGGACTAAAAGGCTTCCTCCGTTCTCGCTTACTATCTGCCGTCACTGGGTGTGCATCTATTATGTTTATAGTGCTCGCATCACCCAAAATTTCCTCTTGGACCGCATCGGACGAACCCGGCTGCCGAACCATTCGGTGAATGGACGCTACACCGGGCGAGCTAGCGGACGACATTTGTCTAATCTCCATGAGCACTTTGCCGCTAGCTCTGAATTCATTTGTGACGACGGACGCACACTTGAAGAAGATAACATGGAAACATCACCCTGTTCTGGTTCCTCTGAAATAGAAACTGAGAGAGTAGAGTGACCTTGCGGAGAAAGAGCCGGCATCGCTCTTTCTCCAGAAACAACATATCGTGACACACGTTTCCAATGTTTCTCATCCCAATGTTCACATATAGGACAGGGATTAATGCAAGAACACTGACTACAATTAATACAATGATCATGAAAGTCAGAGGAAGATTTCTTCCTATTACAATTTGAACAACGTCCCTTCATTGTGAAAGAACAACAATAAGTCCTAGTTACTCGCAAAAACCCCTGACACAAAGATACATAATAACATGATCCATTAATAAATGAAAAAACAATTGCAAAACAAAATAATTTTGAAAAAATATTTTTTCAGAGAAGCCCAAGTTGCTGAAAAGTAACGTTGAGCCCCGATGGATCCGATGGCAAAGTGTGGTCAAAAATTTTAAATTTATATTAAATAATTAATGAGACACTTACGGATAATATAAATGTATCTTATAGTGAGATAAACTACAGCAAAGGCAAACAGCCCCCCTCAAAAAAGGCTGTTGCCAATGAAAACAAACAGTGTAAACACACTAGAAAACATGACTCCAGGCACTGAAAAAACTGGCCCGGAATCAGTCATCAATTACACTCTATCTGATGCAAAACAGAGACTCCCAGGGGAGAATCTGTAGAACATCAGATGGAAGATGCAGAACACAAACGTTATACACCCATGGGTGAAAACGTAACTATGGGGAAAATAACAGAAAACATTCTGTAACCAAGCAACTCTCCCAGGAAATTTTAGAAATGAAATTTCTCAAAAATATGCCAAAAGCATGGGAGAATTGCCAGGGGGGACTTTAGAAGGCTAGGGGAGAGGAAACACTGAATAAGCAGTGCAACAATTAGCAAGAATGACAACAAGAGGCCCATGCCTCGAAAATAGGCAACTTAACATAATTTCATCAAAAAATTTTAAGTACAGCCCTGATTAATTTTTGCCACTTCTTTTTCCTCTCCTCCTTCTATCCTCCTTAGAATCACATTTTCTCCAAAAATTACGTGTCTGGCATCCTTTAAACTGAGATTTACAAGCACAAAGATCAGTGAGATGTTGACTGATGAAGGGCCAAACAGAGAATGATAATTGGCGCCAATTTCGGGACGACTGCGTCACTGCGCATGCGCAGTAGAGGCGTAGTATGGAGGTCCTTTAGGACATGATTTCTTTTTGTTTTGGATGCAAATTTTGGGGATTGGGGGGCAAAATTTGTGTTTGGCCCTGGTTTTGTTAGAGTTAGCACCAGCTAAGTCTGGGTCATTGGTACAGTATAAAAATATAGATGTCCTATGTGGTCCTCCATACTTTTGTCCACTGCGCATGCGCAGTGTCTAGGAAGTCCGAAATTGGAGCCAAATCCTCATTCCTACAACCAGTGCCTGTTAAGTATTATGTAAACAGTGGGGAGGTATGAGTTCCCAACTCATGGGAGGGCCATCCCCGTCTGGGTCATTGGTAAGTATAAAAAATATATAAATTACTATAATTTTTTTAACATTTTTATACTGTACCAATGACCCAGACTTAGCTGAATAGAAATAAGGCTGGAGGGCCTAGGACATAAAGGAAAATCCAATAGACTCAATTACATGTAAACAGAATTATCCCCTCCAGGAGAAGAGGAGAACAGGCTTTACATGTATTTTTCTTGTTTATACCAAAAAAGAAAGACACAATACCATTCTCTAATTGAGCACAATAACATCAATGATCTCTATTAACATCCAGTATAACCCATTATACTAATCTTTTTAAAGGAAAGCCAATAAATAAAGATAGTCCAGAGAATGAGACTCTTTATATTCATTTAAAAGTGTTCGAGGATTGTATATGAGCGCTCATATGACACGTGACATATACAAATGCTTCACACCGAGCTACACTTTAAAAATATTACATAAATGAGATAGACATTAGCCTTTTTTTAGCATAAGCCCAAGATGTAGACGGCACTCTTATTTCATGCGCCAAAATCTTAAGCACAGACTGCTGAGTTGAAGATAATTTTTCATAAGCAGCACGAATAGTTAATTGAATCCACCTTGCAATGGAATGGACCGTAATGTCCTTTCTATTAGGCAGCAAAGACATAAAGAAACACTTACGTTCCTTTCTGATAAACTCAGATCTACGTTTGTAAATACGCATAGCTCTGACTGGACAAAGCAAAGGCCTATGATCATCTGGAGATGGAAGAGCCTTAATAACAATAGATTCAGGGTACTTATTAGGAGCCTGATTCTTAGCCAAAAATCCAACATTAGTGATCAATGTAATAGTATTACCAAAACTATGATAGTGAGAATCATCAACAGATAGTGCATGAAGCTCACTAACTCTTCTAGTAGAAGAGAAGGCTAAGAGAAAAGCTGTCTTATAAGATAAGTATTTGAAATCCACTGTATCAAGAGGCTCAAATGGCGCTTCTTTTAGCTTCAGAAGAACCCAAGCTAAATTCCACTTAGGAATTAACCTAAGGGTTCTAGGTCTATTTATCGAAAAGTTTTACACTATCTTAGATAAAGACATTAGATCCAATCTGTAAGCTATCATGATGAGGACAGGTATCCGATAGCATAGATTTATAACCCTTAATAGTATTTGGCTGCAGTTTGATCTCGTCAAACAAGTAGACCAAAAAATTAGCAATGTCTGGAATGGAGGAATCATAAAATCAACAGAATGATCCCTACACCATTGAGAGAAAACCTTCCACTTAGCAGCATAATTTAGCTAAGAGGAGGTCCTCCTGCAGTTAGAAATTGCTTCCACTGCTCGTTCTGTAAAATGCTTGCCGTGCAAGAAGGACCGCACAACGGAAATACGTGAAGGTTGAGACCTAGCGGGTTGTGATGCAGTGTGCACGATTTCCCCTGCGAAAGGTCCTCCCGTGGAGGAAGCTTCTGCGGAATGTCCCACAACAGACACCTGAGTAGACTGATCCACAGTCTCTGGGGTGACAGAGATGCTACCAACAGAATCTTGCATTGAGATTGTTTTATCTTTAGCAATACTTGTTGAATTAACGGCGCTGGAGGATACGCATATCCTATCATTCCGTCCCAAGGGATCGACAGAGCGTCTACTGCAAATGCTCTTGGATCCGGACACGGAGACACATACGTCTGCAACTGATTGTTGAGATGTGTCGCAAATAAGTCTATCATAGGACGATCCCATAGGTAGCAAAGCTGATTGAATACTTGTTTGTTGAGTGTCCATTCTGACGGCAATATACGACCTTTCCGAGAAAAGGAGTCCGCTAGAACATTCAGACGACCCGGAATATGACGGACCGATAGAAGAACTTGATGCTCTAGGACAAACAGAAGGATTCTTTCTGTTAGATTGAACAACGGAATGGAATGATTGCCTCCCTGGTTCTGAATATATGCTACAACTGTCGAATTGTCAGACAGAATTTGAACATGCGAATTCTGAATAATGTTCATCCACTGATGTAGCGCAAGCCAATTGACATCATCTCTTGATGTTTATGTGCTTGTTTAGGAACTGTGGATCCCAAAGACCCTGGCACCTCGAATCTGATGGGCTCAAAGTTGCACCCCAACCTGTTTGACTCGCATCCGTCAATATCGTAAAAATCGGATCCAGCAGTTGCAGTGGTACTCCCGAGTTAACCACTGAATATCTGCCCAAGTCTGAATCTCTATTTCACATGATTCGACAAGACGATGTTCGTTTCGAGCGAATGAGTCTTCACACTCCAATTCTGGGTAAAAAATATCTGGAGTGGACGAGTGCATAGCCACCCCATCGGAATAAGATCCGCAGCGGGTCCGCACAAACCTGCCAGTCTCATGAATTCTCTCGCTGTTACTACATATGAGTGAAGACAAAAGCGAGCATAACAACTGAGTAATATCGCTCTGGTTAAAGGCAGATGAACGAGATTGTTGTGTGTCCCTACGCTCATTCCCACGTGGGTGAATGACTTGGACAGCACTCGATCTGACTTCTTTTCATTTACTATGAAACCGAGACGTCGGAGCAAATGAAGCAGACTCTGAATATCGTTCTGAAGCGTTAACTTGCTGCCGTAACTCTGAAGAATGTTGTCCAAGTAAGCCGGCGTTACCACTGACGAATGAGCTCAGAAATGAGTCATTACCGAGATCATTAATCAAGTGAAGGCCCAGGGCACTAGATTAGAAGAGATTGAACTTCTGATAGAAGCGAATCTCTCTTCTGAACATTTAACGGAAGATGAGTCCAGCGTTGACTTCGAGTTAACGGAGGTTTTTCCTTGAAGGACAGTTTTAGACCTTCAGAAATAACCCCTTGCACCCATGGGTCGCCCGTAATTGACAACCAATTGGTTAAAAATCTCGACAGCCTTCTGCCCACTGGAATGCAATAGAGGTTTAGACCATCACCTCCTGGCCCAGCGAGGGTTGCGGGAGGAGAAACCACGTCCTCCACGACCCGCACCTCGCCCAGTCAACCTAGGGGCATCTGACCGGTTATCTCAGCCAGCATTACGACCCTACCTGAGTCGCTACTCTGACGGCCTCCGGAGTAAGACGTAGAGGCTTTCTTAGATCCTCTATAGGAACTTCCTTTGGACGTATTCGCCCCGAAGTGCCTGCATTACTCCTCCCTGCTGAGTCCGACTTTTTCAAAGCGGATTTAAAAGCAGAGAATCCGAAGCTTTCTTAGTAATCTGATTATAGATTGTAGAAAGCTTACCGTCGAAGAGAAGCTCTCCTGAGACCAGAGTGACTGGAAGAGAGTTTTTCACCTTACTATCCACTCTTGTGGATGCAGCCAGGGCAGCATCACGTCTAACTCCATATTGCCACTGAAAAGGCGGAGTTAAACGTAGAATATGCTATGGCCCTCGAAAGAACTCTCAGGAAGTTTTGAACATCCTGGAATTCTTTCCTTCGAGACGTAATGATAACGCTCTGGTAAGGTGATCTGTGTAAGATAATGCGTCTAAACTGATTTTTCTGTTAGACAAGATAGTCATCACCAGCGTACTGGAATAAATCGACATAGATGCCAGCAATGACAACTCCAAGTCGTCTGCCTGGTCGTCTAAACGCAGAGGAATTCACGGCACACTCTGCCTGCCATTTCAAATCTATTTCTATGATTGATAAAAGGCAGCTGTAGAGCATGAGACGATAAGAAACTTGATTTGCCAGTCTTAAAGGCTAGCTTGAATACAGCGTCATTAAGAAGTACAAATGTCCGTGACATTTCTGGACTGGGTCAGAAAGACAGGCTCAATGTCCCTATTCCGGCCGAATAAATCTGTGTCCAGTGACGCTTTCAGTTTTCTATCAGGTAACGCAGCATTTTGGTCCGGAGAAACAACTTCAAAAAGGCATTGCCGGATGAAATCTACGGCCACCTTAAGTTGTTCGGAAAGAGAAAATTTCAGCTCTGCTGATTCCCTTTTACCATCCGACTGGACCACATGAGAATCTCGGTCGACACTTTTTGACTATGTAGGGGAGCAAACCGATGCAGCTTCCTCAGACAGCTTCTTTTCTGAAAAAGTTTCTGATGGCTGCTGGGATACTGCGATGAATTGAGCTATCTGTGATAGCAAGTCCGTCACGGAGGCCTGTGGAGCAGTGGTCTTACGTAATTTAGCCGCTGGAAGCTCCTGGGACGTTAATTCCTGCATACTTCTCATAGGCGAATGTCCCAACTGGTAAGGCCTCATGTCCTTGGCTAGCGGATGGCGTGACCTGGTCGACATGGACTCCCTGGTCGGCAAAGCAAGCTGGATATCTGCGGTCACATAGCCAAGGTGCAGTCATGTGTGCTGACATGAGGATGAGGAAGCTAATAGACAAGCCGCGTCGGACTGTCTATGCGACGGAGCGTCCCGAGCAGGAGGAGTGGACGTATGCTCCGACTAACAGACGTTACATACAACAACATCTGGGCCCACATGTTGTTGTAAGAGAGAGGGGGCCTCTCTCGCTCATGGTCAGGGTAGACCTGGATGAGATAGCTACCGGACTGACTGGCTTTCTCCGTTTCATCCTCCGATCCGTCGTCACCGGGTGTGTGTGATCCGAGATTATAGTGCTCGCAACACCCCTTCTCCTCTCCTGGACCGCAACGAACGAACCCAGCGTCACAACCATTTCGTGAATGATTGCTTCACCGGGGAAGTTAGGCACTTGCCCCATTCCTTTGAGCACTTTGCCGCTAGCTCATTATTGCGACGACGGAAGCACACTTCCTGAAGACATCACGGAAGCATCACCCTGTTCTTGTTCCTCTGAAAAAGAGACTGAAAAATCTAGAGTGACCCTGTGGAGAGAGGGTCGGCATGGACCTCTCACCACTAACAATATACCGTGACACACGTCTGTTTGTCATCTGAATTGGCACACACTGAGCAAGAATTTGTGCGAGTACACAGACTACAACAAATACAATGAACATGAGAATCAGAGGAAGACTTCCTCGATTTACAATTGAACAATATTCTTTCATTATGAAAAAAATATTAAACAGTCATCGTACTCGCACCAACCCTTGAAAACAAAGATACATAATAATAATAATCCATTACAAACATTTCGAAAATTAATTCAAAAGAAAAAGATTTTCAAAAAAATTTCAAAATGAGCCCAAGTTCCCAATGGGAATGATGAGCCCAAATGGATCCCAAAAAAGCCTAAGTGTGGACAAAAATTTTAAAACATGTTTAAAAATTAATGTTACACTTACGGACAATATTAATGTATCTGGCTATGAGTAGAACTAATAGAAGACAAGGAATCACTGTCAGAAGTAACCGTTGTCAACATAAACAAAAGTGAATAAAAACTGGAAACAAAACTCCCGGCACTGAAAATATGGCCCGAAATCAGTAACCAATTTTAACACTATCCGATGTAAAACAGAGTCTTCCTGAGAAGAAACTGCAGTACATCGGATGGTAGATGCATGACCGAAACGCCTAATCACCCTAGGGTGAGGACGAAACCATGGGGAAAAACAGAATAAACATTCTGTTACCAAGCCAAAACTCCCAAGAAATTTCAGTAAAAAAATTACAAAAATTATGCCAAAAGCATGGGAGAATAGCAAGGGGGGTATAAAGGAAAGGGAGAGAGGAACTCTGAACAAACTGTGGAAATCAGGCCTATGCCCCGAAATTAGGGAATATGAAATAATTTTGCATAAAAATTATAAGTTACAGCCCTGAAAACATCCTTCCACTGTTTCTTCCTCTCATCCTCTTATTTCATCCTTAGATCCACCATTTCTTTCATGATTTTGTGTCTGGCATCATTTTAACTGAGATTATAAGCACAGATATCAGTGAGATGTTACTGGTTGAAGGGCCAAAAAAAGAATGAGGATTTGGCTCCAATTTCGGACTTCCTTGACACTGCCCAAGCGCAGTGGACAAAAGTATGGAGGACCACATGGGACATCTATTTTTTTGATTTTGATGCAAATTTTGGGGATTGGGTGGGGGGGGGGGGGGGGGGGGCAAAATTTGTGTTTCGTCCTAGAATTTAAGAGTTAGCACCAGCTAAGTCTGGGTCATTGGTACAGTATACAAATTTTAGGGATTTGCAGAGCAGAGATATTACGGAATTTACCAACTGCAATCGGTACTTGATCGCCACCATTTCCAGAAGATTGTAGAGTTCATGTAAACATTAGAGAAACACATCAGGGGAGGTAACAAGTTGAAAAAAAGAACATTGAATAATACATAGTGACATACGTGTGAACCATGCGTCATACGACTTCACAACACAAATTAACATCAAAATTATTATTCATTTAAGACACAAAGTATGTGTTCTCAGTATATTCCTGGTTAATACAGCCACGTGTGTTGTATCCTTACACAAAACCATATTAACATTACTTACCGGAATAAAACACAATCTTCACGAGAACAATATCGTGTGATTGTATCGTTAATAACAACCCTTTCCCCACACCCCAACCAAAATGCAAATATTATTTTGACTAATATTGCCCAGCATTAAATATGCATACTCTGGGAACTTATGTGGTATTAAGCTTTTGAAATTGATGATTCTCCATCCGTAAAACTGTCACCGACACGATATGAGCTCGGCTGTTAATGTGTCATTAAACCATAATAAATGAATAAATAAATTGATGATTTATCAACGAAATTCTGTAGTATATCAGGCACCGACAGATTTTCTTCAGTGTTCTACTTCAACCATCAGATCGGCATCGGATTCGGCATAATCGGCAGAGAAATAACCGGTAATCAGTTGATAGCAAGTTTTGATAATCGGTTCATCACTAGACAAGTGCACTGGCCTCTCATTCCAGAGGTCCCAAGATAGATCCTTGGTTGGGGAAAGTTCTCAAGGTGTCCAAATATGCTCTGTCAGCATCAATTGTGGGGTTGATGCTGTCACAGTGTACAGTTCTATCGGGTGAGACGTAAAATGGCTGTCCTCTGTTCAGAGAGAGAGAGACAAACTCCATGCAGGCTAAAGGTGCCTCGTAGTGTTCGAGAAGAGAAAGACCATAAAGTTACCACTGCAAAAGGCCATCCCACAACCCTGCGCCATTGAGCCACAGAGAAGCATTATTATAAGTTGCGTAACTTGCTTGCCAATCCTTGTAAAACAAATAAGCTTGAATACAAAACATAAACAAGAGGCCCCACGTGGCCTTAATCGCTCACCTGACAAAGTGACTCTAAGAAGTATTTTAGGTCACCTTCACCATGTCATGCTTCATCAACATTAACTGGTTGAGTGATAGATTTTGTTTGAAGTTCAACATTTGTTACCTAAAATTAGTTTTATTTAAAATCATTGGTGTGTGGACAATCTCCAATGATTTTTAATAAAGCAAATTTATCTCTGCAGACAAACTGGTTTAGCATGAAGCACAAACAAGGAATGTGAAGAGATAGCCTTGGACATCTCTCCCCAACTGTGGATATCTTCCATGTGCTACATGTATATATTTGCATGCAAGAAAACAAAAATTTTCACAAATTTTCCAAAATATTAGTTTTTTTTATCATCATTGGAACTAGCTCAAATAGCTTATTTCAATAGGGGTATGGGAAGATCAGGTATATTTTTGAGACAAAAATGTGAACATATAAATAATGGTGTGTTTTTGTGAATGATGCTGGAGAATTTTGCGTAAAGATATGGTAAATGGTTTGTTCTAGATACAGAATGATGCAAAAGTATTTAAATTTGATTAGGCAAGTTGTTCCTATAATGCATTTAAAAATTGAAGTAACTGTTTTTTTGCTGACGAACTTTTAGATGTGTGTGTCTGTGTTTGTGTGTGTGTGTGTGTGTGTGTTTGTGTGTGTGTGTGTGTGTGTGGGGGGGGGGGGGGGGGGGGGTAAGAGTGTTCTTGCAAACAAAATTCCTGAATAAATGGAAAATTTTATTTTTTGTGTGAAAGACATAGTGCGTGAATGTTGATTGGAACAAGCTTAGAGAGCTCATTTTAATGTGAAGTCATAAAGCTGTGTTTTACGTACGAAATTCTGGAATAACTAAAAAAAATTGCTTTTTTGACTCAAAAAGCATGGTGTGCGACCTCTCATTGGAATGAGCTCAAAAAGCTCATTCCAATGGGGTATTTACAAGCGATAAGTACATGTATGTTTAAGAGACAAAAATTAAAATTTGAATAGCGATTTTTGCGAAGAATGCTGACAAGTTTTGGCAGTTATGCTGGTAAAAAGGTAAGATATGCAAAGTGGTTGTTTTTTAGAGGCGACATTTAATTAAGGGGAATTAACCCTTGATTACTGAGGTAACTTCTAAAAGTACTGAAATTTCATGAAGCAGTGTGAATAACAGACAACAGTTGCCTAAAAATTTCATGAATAACTAAAATTTTTATTCTTTTGTCTCGAAAACATGGCATATGACCTTTGTTGGAATGAGCTGAATGCGTGTGTTCCAATGAGGGGCCATAAAATTTGAACGGAGATTTGTGTGAATAATGCATTAGTACTGCTAGATTTGGGTAAACGGTTCACCCTGGATACCACCCCTTCTATAGTAGATCTTTTCTGCAAATTTTGTCTAAGATTCTATCAACTTTACAAATAAATACGTTCATGAATCACAATCAGATCCACCCCCCAATGTTGCATACCAAATATCAAAAGATTCTGCCTGCTGGATCTGGAGAAGAAGATATTTTAAGAAATATGCCTTAAATGCACTAAGTTAAAATTTGGGCTCCTATACGGAGCCCAAATATAAACCAAGGGGGACGATTTGAACAAACTTGAATCAGATCCACCCCACAATGTTGCTTACCAAATATGAAAAGATTCTGAAGCTGGATCTGGAGAAGAAGATTTTTTAAGAAATTTGCCTGATATGCACTAAGTTCGAATTCGAGCTTCTATACTGAGCCCAAATATGAAACTAGGAAGCCGATTTGAACAAACTTGAATCAGATCCACCCCACAATGTTGCATACCAAATATCAAAAGATTCTGCCTGCTGGATCTGGAGAAGATTTTTTAATAAATTTGCCCGAAATGCACTAAGTGCGAATTCGAGCTTCTATATTAAGCCCAAATATGAATCCAGGGGGCCGATTTGAACAGCTTGAATCAGATCCACCCCGCAATGTTGCATACCAAATATCAAAAGATTCTGCCTGCTGGATCTGGAGAAGATTTTTGAAGAAATTTGCCCGAAATGCACTAAGTTTGAATTCGAGCTTCTATAGTGAGACCAAATATGAATCCAGGGGGCCGATTTGAACAAACTTGAATCAGATCCACCCCGCAATGTTGCATACCAAATATCAAAAGATTCTGCCTGCTGGATCTGGAGAAGATGATTTTTTAAGAAATTTGCCTGCAATGCACTAAGTTCGAATTCGAGCTTCTATAGTGAGCCCAAATATGAATCTAGGAAGCCGATTTGAACAAACTTGAATCAGATCCACCCCACAATGTTGCATACCAAATATCAAAAGATTCTGCCTGCTGGATCTGGAGAAAAAGATTTTTTAATAAATTTGCCCGAAATGCACTAAGCCCGAATTCGGGCTTCTATATTAAGCCCAAATATGAATCCAGGGGGCCGATTTGAACAAACTTGAATCAGATCCACCCCGCAATGTTGCATACCAAATATCAAAAGATTCTGCCTACTGGATCTGGAGAAGAAGATTTTTGAAGAAATTTGCCCGAAATGCACTAAGTTTGAATTCGAGCTTCTATAGTGAGCCCAAATATGAATCCAGGGGGCCGATTTGAACAAACTTGAATCAGATCCACCCCGCAATGTTGCATACCAAATATCAAAAGATTCTGCCTGCTGGATCTGGAGAAGATGATTTTTTAAGAAATTTGCCTGAAATGCACTAAGTTCGAATTCGACCTTCTATAGTAAGCCCAAATATGAATCTAGGGAGCCGATTTAAACAAATTTGCATCAGATCCATCCCACAATGTTGCATACCAAATATCAAAAGATTCTGCCTGCTGGATCTGGAGAAGAAGATTTTTTAATAAATTTGCTTGAAATGCACTAAGTTCAAGTTTGGGCTCCTATACTGAGCCCAAATATAAATCCAGGGGGCCGATTTGAACAAACTTGAATCAGATCCACCCCGCAATGTTGCATACCAAATATCAAAAGATTCTGCCAGCTGGATCTGGAGAAGATGATTTTTTAAGAAATTTGCCTGAAATGCACTAAGTTCGAATTCGAGCTTCTATAGTGAGCCCAAATATGAATCTAGGAAGCCGATTTGAACAAACTTGAATCAGATCCACCCCACAATGTTGCATACCAAATATCAAAAGATTCTGCCTGCTGGATCTGGAGAAGAAGATTTTTTAATAAATTTGCTTGAAATGCACTAAGTTCAAGTTTGGGCTCCTATACTGAGCCCAAATATAAACCCAGGGGGCCGATTTGAACAAACTTGAATCAGATCGACCCCACAATGTTGCTTACCAAATATGAAAAGATTCTGCCTGCTGGATCTGGAGAAGAAGATTTTTTAAGAAATTTGCATGAAATGCACTATGTTCAAATTCGAGCTTCTATAGTGAGCCCAAATATGAATCTAGGAAGCCGATTTGAACAAACTTGAATCAGATCCACCCCACAATGTTGCATACCAAATATCAAAAGATTCTGCCTTCTGGATCTGGAGAAGAAGATTTTTTAAGAAATTTGCCTAAATGCACTAAGTTCGAAATCGGGCTCCTATACTGAGCCCAAATATGAACCCAGGGGGCTGATTTGAAAAAACTTGAATCAGATCCACCCTACAATGTTGCATACCAAATATCAAAAGATTCTGCCTGCTGGATCTGGAGAAGAAGATTTTTTAAGAAATTTGCCTGAAATGCACTAAGTTCGAAATCGGGCTCCTATACTGAGCCCAAATATTAACCCAGGGGGCCAATTTGAACAATCTTGAATCAGATCCACCCCACAATGTTGCTTACCAAATATGAAAAGATTCTGCCTGCTGGATCTGGAGAAGAAGATTTTTTAAGAAATTTGCCTGAAATGCACTAAGTTCGAATTCGGGCTTCTATAGTAAGCCCAAATATGAATCCAGGGGGCTGATTTGAACAAACTTGAATCAGATCTACCCCGCAACGTTGCATACCAAATATCAAAAGATTCTGCCTGCTGGATCTGGAGAAGAAGATTTTTGAAGAAATTTGCCTGAAATGCACTAAATTCGAATTCGAGCTCCTATAGTGAGCCCAAATATGAATCTAGGGAGCCGATTTGAACAAACTTGAATCAGATCCACCCTACAATGTTGCATACCAAATATCAAAAGATTCTGCCTGCTGAATCTGGAGAAGAAGATTTTCAAAGAAATTTGCCTGAAATGCAGTAAGTTCAAATTTGGGCTCCTATACTGAGCCCAAATATAAACCCAGGGGGCCGATTTGAACAAACTTGAATCAGATCAACCCCACAATGTTGCATACAAAATATCAAAAGGTTCTGCCTGCTGGATCTGGAGAAGAAGATTTTTTAAGAAATTTGCCTGAAATGCACTAAGTTCGAAATCGGGCTCCTATACTGAGCCCAAATATGAACCCAGGGGGCCGATTTGAACAAACTTGAATCAGATCCACCCTACAATGTTGCATACCAAATATCAAAAGATTCTGCCTGCTGGATCTGGAGAAGAAGATTTTTTAATGTTTTTCCCATTGCCTACAGTGTTAAAAAGTGTTGACTCAGCACTTTTTCAAAGTCCCGAAACTGTACCCTATGATAAAACCGATGGCAATTTTTTTTTACCAATCCTTTCTGTTGGTCCTAAGGAAGCTGCACACCACATAAAAATTCTCAGTGCCGTGCAGTTTTGGAGATATGGGCGTTTTAATTTTTTTCTATTTTTAGCTCCTGCGGTTCCCACGGGGCTGCGGAAAAATTTTTTTTTGCATAAATCAAGTACTCATGACCCAATAAGCCCTCACATAAAATTTGGTTCAAATCAGCCTCTCGGTTTGGAAAATAGAAATTTTGGGCGGGGCAAAAAATTTTGCCCCTCCCATATCGACGCCAAGTATAGCCCCACAAACTTCTCTTGAACAAATCTGAGTCTACACCTCAAAAGGAAGCTGCACACCAAATATCAAGTCTCTGCTACTGCTGGTTCATGAGAAGAAGATTTACAAAGATTTTGGTGCCCCTTGGGGGCGTGGCACCACCCAGGAGGAGGGGCAACTTCATTTGAACAAATCTGAATTGGCATTAGGTAATAAACATTTAGCCAACATTTGAATAAAATTGGGCTAGTGGTTTAGGAGGAGAAGTCGATAATGTAAAGTTAACGCTGGACGACGACGACGACGGACGACGGACGGAAAGTGATTAGTAAAGCTCCCCTTGAGCTTCGCTCAGGTGAGCTAAAAATTGTCAACACCAGAAGATGATTTTATTCAGATATTGTCAAATGTGGGAGTAAATATACAGAACCACACTTATGTTTGAATGGGTTAACGATTACTGGATGAGAGCGAGTAGCGCAGGGATACCACGAGAGCTGGTAGGCTCGAGTGGTTATCCCAGCGCCACACGCTCGAGTGTGGTTCTGTATTTATTACACACCCAACCATGAAAAAGAATTCACTGTAATTAATCGCTAATTTAATTAAATAGTCGACAATTTGAACGGTTGAAAGAATTTTAGAGAGAAGCGGGCAATTTAGTCAGAGAACCAGTCTTAAGTCTTTAGTTTAAACATTATTTTATTTCAAAAATAAATACAAGTGCACAAGATATGAAATAACATGATTTAACAAGAGCTTGTGAAATCTGGATTCAGCAGCAAGCCGAAACTTATGTAAGCTGTTTCCAACTGGCAACACGCACAGTAAACTTTCATGGCATTTAATACACTTTTATCATCATGAAATTATTTTGAGAATACTTGTAAAAGAAGGGGTAAAGGACAGAGAATACCCAGGGTCAAGGCAGCTGTTTCCTTAAGTGTCGCGGAATGGGGGAGACAGTTGACACTGCAATGAGGTCAGCTTCAGTACATGTCGACGAATTAAGTGGTGAAGAGCGTTTAACAAAAGGATCTCACCCGGAGGTCCGATTACTCTCACGGATAGGTAAAGCCCCAATGGAATTTGGTGAGAGGGTGTCGTGGGAACAGCCCTGCTGTACTCCGACGAGTGAGCATCTGCGTCAGGTCCGCAACGCTCACTTGTCGAAACAATGCCCGCATTTTAGTTCCCAATCCTGCTTTGGCACCATGCACCATTTGGTTAAAGGAAGAGGTTCACAGCACGAACATTCAGTAAAATCTTTTTGTGGTACTTATATAATTGTGCAGTTTTTCAATGATTTCTATGTTTCTTTCCACGGTATACGTTACACATCCATTTAGTAGTATGTCTGTGGTAATTGTGAAAGGAAGGGTCGCCAGTGTATTAACTCTAATATCTGCATAAATCGGACAATGGAATAAGAAATGGTCGCTTGTTTCACGGGTGCCACACGAACAGTCAGGAGAATCTGATAAGTAATTTCTAAACAAGTGGTCATTTAGGTTACTGCAGCCTAAGCGAAGTCTACAATGGTGTATCTGTGCCTTAGGATCCTTATTGCGTTTGAAGTAGGTAGGGACAATCGACTTGTTTCTATTTAAGTAAGACTTGAAAATAAGCAACGAACTATTATCTCTCACGTGTGGCGGAAGGGCATTCCATTGTCGCGTAGTTGATGGCAGGAATGATTCCTGGTGTCGTTGAGTGCGGCAGAATGGGACAGTGAGATTGGTATTGTTACGGAGACTATACCCATGGGACTCGGAGGCTAAGGGGGGAATCATCAACGACAGATATGATGGGGTCATTCTGTGGAACATTTTAAAATATTGTATCAGTTTATGTTTCTCTCTTCTTACTTTTAGCGTTTCCCGCCCAGTTTCTACATAAATAAGTTCTTTACTGGCACTCCGTGTGGCGCCTGTCGCAATCCGTGCAGCTTCGATCTGAATACGTTCGAGTTTTTCAGATTGGAGTTCAGAACAATTGTCCCACACAGAGTCTGAGTACTCCAAAAGTGGTCTGATGAAAGTAAGGTATATTGTTTCTAATGTTTTGCGGTCAAATCTGTATTTGAATTTTCTCATGATGCCGATTCTCTTTCAAGCTTTAGCTGCTATCGCTTCGATGTGACCATCCCATGAACCCTGATTGTTTAAAAGTAAACCAAGATGGGCGTGACAACTAACTTCTTCTATAGTGTCGTTACACATTTTCAGGGGTGGGTGATTAGTCCTTATATTTTTACGTGAGATAAGCATAGACTCGGTTTTTGATGGGTTAAAATCGACGAGCCACTGCTTTGACCAGCTTTCAAGTTGCATTATGTCGTGATTTAGAATATCAGCAGCTAAGTCGGGATTTTCTATTATCAAGTAGATAGTCGTATCATCAGCAAACAAGCGGATATTGCTGGAAATGTTTTTAACTATATCGTTGATGTATATTATAAATAGCAAAGGACCAAGGATGGATCCTTGAGGCACGCCTGCCAGAATTTGTCGCCACGTGGAGGCTTCAGAATTAATGACCACCCGCTGTTGCCGATTACTCAAATATGATTCGAACCACCATAGCAGATTACCAGTTATTCCTATTTGTTCGAGTTTAAAAAGAAGCCCCTTGTGCCAAACTTTATCAAACGCTTTACTAACGTCGCAAAAGACAAGGCGGATTTCTTTACCTTCGTCGAGGGCAGTACTAATAGTATTATAAATTTCTGTGAGTTGTAGAGTAGTTGAATCGGTGGGTGTGAATCCAGACTGGAATCGAGTAATCAAGGAATTTGACTGGAGAAACGCCAGTACTTTCTTGAATATACACTTTTCGAAAACTTTGCCAATGCAGCTAAGCAACGATATGGGCCTGTAGTTTGTTACTAGGTTCGGATCGTTCTTTTTGAATATAGGGGATACATTAGCTTTTTTCCACTCAGACGGGAAATTACACTGGGATAAGAGGTAGTTGAAGATATCTGTAAGTGGCTTTGTCAAACTATTTCTACATTCTTTGAGAATTCTCGGATTTATGTTGTCTGGTCCACTTGCTTTTGAAGTTTTTAGAGAATTTAGGGCACCAATGACGTCATCGGTCAATATTTGGATATTTTCTATGGTCGGACGGCAAATATTGTGACTAAGGGGAGGTAAGAAGGCATTCGAGTCGTCCACTTCGGATATCTTACAAAAGTAGCCGTTAAATGCTTCTGCCTTTTCAGCATTCGATGACAGGTCACGATTCTTGTATTGAAGGGCAGGAATGTCTAGTTTATGTTTGTTCATAAGTTTGTCGAGTGTCTTCCACCAGTTGGCAGAGGATTGTGATTTGTTGTTGAGATCTTTTTCCAGTTTAGTGAAATATTTATCTTTAGCATTTCGAATTGCAGATGTGGTTTGGTTTCTCTTCTTGCGATATTTTTTCCATGCCTGTGGTGTGTCAACTCGTTTTGTATGTTGGTGAATACATTTACGTTGGCGAATAAGTTTTCTGATATCGTTATGGAACCACGATGGCTCATTTTGCCGGCATGTGACTAATTTGTGCGGGATAAATTTTGAGACAGTTGACTTGAGATAGTTCTGAAAATCACGAGTTACATCATCGCCCGAAGAGTAGGAGAGCACCTTATTCCAGTTCGTTTCCATTAATGTGTTGTTCAGATTGGTGTAGTCACCTTCGTTAAAGAACCACATTTTACGTTTGTGTGCTTGGGAACGCTTGACGGGAGACTTCAATACAGCTGTAATGGGACAGTGGTAGCGTATGCGGTCATCGTGAAGAGGACCGTCGACACCGCACTCAGCAACAAAAGAGGTATTGTTTGTTATGATCAAATCGAGAAGGGAAGTAGAGGTTTCCGTAAAGTGTGTTGGTTGGTTTAAAAGTTGCGACAAGTTATATTGCTCAAGGATGCGTTGTATTGGGCCGTTTTGGTTTGTCAGTTGATCGTCATTGAAGTCACCGGTTATAACTACGTTTGACGAGTCTGTGTCTAATGCCTGTTCAATGGAGGTAGCTATCAAGTTCCATGATTCTACACTTGCGTTTGGGGGACGGTAGAAGGTCCCCAGAAGGAAGTGACAAGCTGTGTTATTAATCTCAAGCCACACGCCTTCAATGCCCAAAATCTCAAGGTCATTCCGAACTTTGAAGGGGATATCATTCTTTAAATAAATAATGATTCCACCACCTCTAGAGTCTCGATCTTTTCTAACAGGTTGTTGAAATCCCGGGAACAAGAGGTCATTATTTTCGTCATTGGCATCCAACCAAGATTCAGTGAAAATGCAAATGTCGTATTCTAAGGCCTCGCAACATAATGTATCAATTTTTGGAATAAGACTTTGTACGTTCAAGTGTAGCATAGATGTTCCACCAATTCTCTGTGCATGATGATAGTAGTCGTGGGGCTGTTCAGAGGATCGGGATGACGAATCATCACTAGGACCTGGGTTCGTCTCAATGTCACCCGACAGAGTGATTAATAAAGCGATACAACAATAGATGCATGTAATAATGAAAAAGAGAGGTTCGAGGGACCACCGGTTCATTTTATATATATTTGCCTGGGTATATGGGCTGAGGAGCATGACTGGGAAGTGTGGTGGGTTAAGTAAATTTATTGGGTTTGACTTTAAATCATTGACTCTTGGTACAGGTATTGTGATATTGTTACAAGTGATTCTAAAGATCATTAGAAAAATACCACAAATGCTGCAACAATAAATCAATGCAGCGAGAACACTTTCATCCGGGTTTAATGTCTTGACACTGTGTCTGCCATACCGTGCGACTGAATAAAATAGGCCCACTCTCATTCTGTATGTTGATATGTCAATCATTGTTTAGACTTACGAATGTGTGGGAAGGTACATCATATTTTCTGAGAGTAGGTCTGGATGAGTGAGGTAACAGCTGCCTTTTCTTGGAATTTGGTCTATGGGGCGGAGAATAGAAGAAAATGATGAGTGAGAAAATAATACAATTTGGATCTTGGAGTAGGGTATGAACAGGGGGAATATTTGGACTGTAGTCTGATAGTACTGGAATATTAAAATATGTGAGTTAGTATAAATACATGAGAGGTATGAAAGTTAAAAAATTTATAGTAATTTATATATTTTTTATACTTACCAATGACCCAGACTTAGCTGCTGGTGCTAACTCCACAAAAACCAGGGCCAAACACAAATTTTGCCCCCCAATCCCCAAAATTTGCATCCAAAACAAAAAGAAATCATGTCCTAAAGGACCTCCATAGTACGACTCTACTGCGCATGCGCAGTGACGCAGTCGTCCCGAAATTGGCGCCAAATATCATTCTTACTGGCAGTGCCTGGTCAGCGCTATGTACTCAGCGGGGAGGCAAGAGTTCCCAACTCAGGGAGGGCCATCCCCGTCTGGGTCATTGGTAAGTATAAAAAATATATAAATTACTATAAATTTTTTAACATTTTTATACTGTACCAATGACCCAGACTTAGCTGAATAGTAAACAGGCTGGAGGGCCTAGGACATAGAGGAAAATCCAATAAGCTCAATTATAAAATAAAGAGGTAACCCCTTAAGGAGAAAAGGAGTATTAGGCTTTACATGTATCTTTCTTATTTAATATTTAAATTAGAAAGATACACTACCCTTAATAATTGAGCACAATAACATTCATGTTCTCTATTAACATCCAGTATAACCTTTATACTAATTATTTTTAAAGCAAGCCAATAAATAAAGTAGTCCAGAGAACTGAGACTCTTTATAATCATTTAAAAGTGTCCGAGTATTGTATATTAAAGCCCGTTTGACACTTGACATATACAAATGCTTCACACCGAGCTACACTTTAAAAATAAGACATGAATGAAATTTAAACATTAATATTACACTTTAAAACCATCCCGGAAGCGACTCAGAAATACTGTCTTGGAGGAGGCATTCCCTTGCTTTTCACTATAAAGCAGGTGACCTAAGGGAACACCCGCCCCCCCCCCCCCCCTTCCCCTTGCCCTGGGACAAATAGCCCAGAGCGAAGAGGGCAGCCGGACGGAGTCACTGCCGGAACAGAAAGCCTGCATAACTATAGTTGCAACTGTTTAGTGGACGACATTCTGAGCAACAGATAACGGACCTAAACAATGCAGGTCTCCAGAAATGGACTCAATATTTCTGAGATAAAAATTAGTAAATGTGGATGGCTGAGACCAATAAGCAGCCTTCATTAAATCTGTAATAGCAACACTATTAGCATAAGCCCAGGAAGTAGAAAGAGCTCTTACTTCATGAGCAGAAATCTTAAGCACAGACTGCTGAGAAGAAGATAAATCTTCATACGCAGTACGGATAGTTAACTGAATCCATCTAGCAATAGAATGGACTGAAATGTCCTTTCTATTAGGCATCAAAGACAGAAAGAAACGTTTCCGTCCCTTTCTGATGAACTGAGATCTCTGTTTATAGATACGTAGTGCTCTAACAGGACAGAGTAAAGGCCTACGCCCGTCTGAAGACGGAAGAGCCTTAATAACAATAGGTTCCGGATATTTATTAGGAGCCTGATTCTTAGCTAAAAAAACCGACATTAGTAGTGAAGGTGATAGTGTTCCCAACACTACGATAATGAGAATCATCCACCGATAGTGCATGAAGCTCACTGACTCTTCTGGCAGAAGAGAAAGCTAAGAGACATTAGATCCAATTTGTAAACTATCATGATGTGCATAAGTATCAGATAACATAGATCTATAACCCTTTATAGTAACAGGTTGCAGTTTGATTTCGTCAAACAAGTATACTAGAAAGTTAGCAATGTCTGGTATAGAGGGATCAAATATATCAACAGAATGATCCCTACACCAACGACGGAAAACCTTCCACTTAGCCGCATAGTTTAGCGAAGAGGAGGTCCTCCTACAGTTAGAAATCGCGTCCACTGCTCGTCCTGTAAAGTGCTTGCCATGCAAGAAGGACCGCACAACGGAAAAACGTGAAGGTTGAGACCTTGCGGGTTGTGATGTAGTTGGCGCGATTTCCCCTGCCAAAGAAGATCCTCTCGTGGAGGGAGCTTCTGCGGTAGGTCCCACAACAGACACCTGAGTAGATTTATCCACGGTCTCTGTGGCGACAGAGATGCTACCAACAGAATCTTGCATTGAGATTGTTTTATCTTTAGCAATACTTGTTGAATTAACGGCGCTGGAGGATACGCATATCCTATCATTCCGTCCCAAGGGATCGATAGAGCGTCTACTGCAAATGCTCTTGGATCCGGACACGGGGACACATACGTCTGCAACTGATTGTTGAGATGTGTCGCAAATAAGTCTATCATTGGCCGTTCCCATTGGTAGCAAATCTGATTGAATACTTGTTTATTGAGAGTCCACTCCGACGGCAACAAGCGACCCTTTCGTGAAAGGGAGTCTGCTAGCACATTCAGACGACCCGGTATGTGACAGACCGAAAGAAGAACGTGATGTTCCAACGCAAACAGAAGGATTCTTTCCGTTAGATTGAACAACGGAACTGAATGAGTGCCTCCCTGATTCCGTATATACGCCACTACTGTCGTATTGTCGGATAGGATTTGGACATGAGCATCGTGAATAATGTCCATCCAGTGACGTAACGCAAGCCAAATTGACATCATTTCCTTGATGTTTATGTGCTTGCACAGGAATTGCGGATCCCAAAGACCCTGGCATCTCGAATCCGTTGGGATTAATGATGCACCCCAACCTGTTTGAATGGCATCCGTCATAATGGTAAAACTCGGATCCGGCAACTGCAGCGGAACTCCTTGAGTTAACCACTGAATGTTTGCCCAAGTCTGAATCTCTTGTTTCACTTGATCTGACAAGAGAACGTCTACATCGAGCGAATGAATTTTCACACTCCAATTCTGAGTCAGGAAAATTTGAAGAGGCCGTGTGCGTAGCCGTCCCATCGGAATGAGATCCGCGGCGGCTCCGCACAGACCTATCAGTCTCATAAATTCTCTCGCCGTGACTTTGTCTGTATTCAGACAATAGCGAGCGTAACAACTGACTAATTTCGCTCTGGTTAACGGCAGACGAACGAGATTGTTGTGCGTCTCGAAGCTCATTCCCAGATGAGTGAATGACTTGGACGGCACCAGATCCGACTTCTCCTCGTTTACTATGAAACCGAGACGTCGGAGCAATAGAAGAAGATTCTGAACATCGTTCTGAAGCGTTAACTCGTTGCCGTACCTCTGAAGAATGTCGTCCAGGTAGGCCGACGTTACCGCAGACGAATGAGCTCGGAAGTAGATCATTACCGAGTTCATTACCCGAGTGAAAGCCCAGGGTGCTAGATTCAATCCGAAGCACATGGCCCGGAACTGATACACCACTCCTAGGACTGCGAAGCGTAGATACTTTCGGAATGTCGGATGTACCATGACGTGAAAGTACGCATCTTTGAGATCTATGCTCGTTGCATAATCGTTCACCCGAATACTCGCTCTGACCGATCGAATCGTCTCCATATAAAACTTCGGAGCGACGATCAGCTTGTTTATCCAGCTCAAATCTATGACTGGACGGAACGAGCCGTCTGGTTTCGGAACCAGAAACAGATGGCTGTAGAATCCCAGCGATTCCTGGTTTTCTACGACCTCTACCGCGTTCTTCATTAAAAGAGACTGCACCTCTGATAGCAGAGCGTCTCTTTTCTGAGGGTTTGACGGAAGATGAGTCCACTTTGGACTTCGAGTTAATGGAGGCTTTCGTTTGAAGGATATCTTTAGACCTTCCGAAGTCACTCCTCTCACCCACGGGTCGTCCGTAATCGACGCCCACTCTTGAGAAAAACTCGACAACCTTCCGCCAACCGGAACGCGATAGAGGTTTGAGCCATCACCTCCTGGATCTGCGAGGCCTGCGGTAGGAGAAACCACGTCTTCCACGACCCGCACCTCGCCTCGTCGACCTCGGGGCGTCCGACCGATTGTCCCGGCCTGAAGGACGTCCCGAACGAGAGTCGCTATCCTGACGGTCTCTCGAATAAGAGCTAGAGGACGCACCGGAACCTCTATAGGAACCTCTCTTGGGCGGATAAGACCCAGAAGTGCCCGCCTTATTCGTGTCTGCTGTATCCGACCTTTTAGGAGCGGATCTAAACAACAGAGAATCACTAGCTTTCTTTTTAATATTATCATAAATAGCGGAAAGCTTGCCGTCAAAGAGAAGATCTCCTGAGACCGAAGCGACTCTAAGAGAGTTCTTCACCTTAGAATCCACTAGTGTGGATGTAGACAGGGCTGCGTCACGTCTAACCAACTCCAGATTTGCCACTGAAAGGGCGGAGTTACACGTGGAATAAGCTACTGCCCTTGAAAGAAGTCTTAAGGAGGATTGTATATCCTGAAACTCTTCCCCTTGAAGACGCAGTGATAACGCCTTCGTAAGGTGATCTGCGTAAGATAAGGCATCTAAATTGGCTCTGTTAGACGCAATAGCTGTTTCCAACACTGCGGTTGGAATAGAAGCTGACGACGGTAATGATAGCTCTAAGTCTTCCGCCTCGTCGTCCATACGCAGAGGAACTCTCGGTATACCCTGACCTGCCGTGTCGAATTTATTCCTTGCATTAATGAAAGGCAGGTTGAGAGTATTTGCGGACAAGAAGCCTGCTCTCCCCGTCCTGGAAGCAAGTTTAAAAATAGCGTCGTTCAATAATTCAAATGTTCTTGCAACATTATTGGACTGCGACGGAAACTCGGGAGCGATGTCCCTGAACCGCTCGAAAAAATCAGAGTCCAATGACGCTATAATTCTCCTGTCCGGAAGCGCAGCAGTCTGGCCCGACGGAACAACTTGAGGAAGAAAGTGCCGGATGAAGTCCACGGCAGCTTTGTGTTGTTCCGAAAGGGATAGCTCCAATTCATCCGTATCCCTTTCACCATCCGGTCGGACCTCCCGATGTTCCCGGTCGTCCGCCCCGATGCTTCGGCGGAGCGTACCGACCCAGCGCCGTCGGATAATTCTCGATCCGACACCGTCTCTGTCGGCTGCTGGGATGCTGCGATAAGCTGTGCTATCTGCACTAGAATGTCCGACGTCGAGACCTGCGGAGGAGCGGTCTTTCGCTGCTTTGCCGAGGGCAGCTCCGCATCAGATGGCTCCCGCATACTTTTCCTATGCGAACGTCCGGAGTCCATCGGTCTCGAATCCCTGGCTGCCGGATGGTGTGACCTGGTCGCCGAAGAATCCTTCATGGGCGAAGCTGGCAAAATATCGGAGGTCACGCAGCCAAGGTGCGGTCGTGTGCGCCGGCGAGAAGAGGAAGCCTTAACAGTCTCTGCGGACTGCTTATACAACGGAGCGTCCCGAGCGACGGACGTATGCTCCGCTAAAGACACATTTTGTACCACAACATCTGGTCCCAGATGTTGTTGTACGAGAGAGGGGCCTCTCTCGCTCGCGGCCCGGCTGGACCTGGACGAGCTAGGAACCGGACTAAAAGGCTTCCTCCGTTCTCGTTCACTATCCGCCGTCACTGGGTGTGCATCTATTATTTTTATAGTGCTCGCATCACCCAAAATTTCCTCTTGGACCGCATCGGACGAACCCGGCTGCCGAACCATTCGGTGAATGGACGCTACACCGGGCGAGCTAGCGGACGACATTTGTCTAATCTCCATGAGCACTTTTGCCGCTAGCTCTGTATTTATTTGTGACGACGGACGCACACTTGAAGAAGATAACATGGAAACATCACCCTGTTCTGGTTCCTCTGAAATAGAAACTGAGAGAGTAGAGTGACCTTGTGGAGAAAGAGCCGGCATCGCTCTTTCTCCAGAAACAACATATCGTGACACACGTTTCCAATGTTTCTCATCCCAATGTTCACACACAGGACAGGGATTAATGCGAGAACACTGACTACAATTAATGCAATAATCATGAAAGTCAGAGGAAGATTTCTTCCTATTACAATTTGAACAAGTTCCCTTCATTGTGAAAGAACAACAATAAGTCCTAGTTACTCGCAAAAACCCCTGACACAAAGATACATAATAACATGATCCATTAATAAATGAAAAAACAATTGCAAAACAAAATAATTTTGAAAAAATATTTTTTCAGAGAAGCCCAAGTTGCTGAAAAGTAACGTTGAGCCCCGATGGATCCGATGGCAAAGTGTGGTCAAAAATTTTAAAATTATATAAAATAATTAATGAGACACTTTCGGATAATATAAATGTATCTTATAATGAGATAAACTACCTCAAAGGCAAACAGCCCCCCTCAAAAAAGGCTGTTGCCAATGAAAACAAACAGTGTAAACACAGAAGAAAACATGACTCCAGGCACTGAAAAAACTGGCCCGGAATCAGTCATCAATTACACTCTATCTGATGCAAAACAGAGACTCCCAGGGGAGAATCTGCAGAACATCAGATGGAAGATGCAGAACACAAACGTTATACACCCATGGGTGAAAACGTAACTATGGGGAAAATAACAGAAAACATTCTGTAACCAAGCAACTCTCCCAGGGAATTTTTAGAAATGAAACTTCTCAAAAATATGCCAAAAGCATGGGAGAATTGCAAGGGGGGACTTTAGAAGGTTAGGGGAGAGGAAACACTGAATAAGCAGTGCAACAATTAGCAAGAATGACAACAAGAGGCGTTTGCCTCGAAAATAGGCAACTTAACATAACTTCAACAAAAAATTTTAAGTACAGCCCTGATTATTTTTTGCCACTTCTTTTTTCCTCTCCTCCTTCTATCCTCCTTAGAATCACATTTTCTCCAAGAATTACGTGTCTGGCATCCTTTAAACTGAGATTTACAAGCACAAAGATCAGTGAGATGTTGACTGATGAAGGGCCAAACAGAGAATGATATTTGGCGCCAATTTCGGGACGACTGCGTCACTGCGCATGCGCAGTAGAGTCGTACTATGGAGGTCCTTTAGGACATGATTTCTTTTTGTTTTGGATGCAAATTTTGGGGATTGGGGGGCAAAATTTGTGTTTGGCCCTGGTTTTTGTGGAGTTAGCACCAGCAGCTAAGTCTGGGTCATTGGTACAGTATAAAAATATCAAGAGGAATAAAGGTAACATAGTTGTGTTTGTATTGATTATTGTATTTTCTCTGGCTGTTCTTCGACACTGAACGTGTTTTACGTGCTGGTTCACTACTTATGACTTGGGCTATGTCAGGTAACCACATCAAGCTGATGGCAGATGGTGGATGCACCACAAGCACCGATGTGTTTGTGGTACCCCCACCATCCGGTTTTTCATAACGAGTTGTAGAGTTAGGCAATCGAAGTGCAGGGCCGTGGTGCACACTTAGAAGCAACTCGTCAATAAAGTCCGAAGATCTTGGTTCAGGCACAGTTGAGGGAGGAGTTGAATTGGAGGTAGAGTCAGTATGGGAGGTCTAAAGGGGAGTGCAATTTGTTTCGGTATTGAAAGCTGAGTAAGTTAGCTTGATTTTGAAGCGAACGATGGGCGAGTCATGTGACGGCGTGGAAGGTAGCACTTGACAACGTTAATTCGTGTGTTAAAACAGCATTAACATTGACAAATGACTATTAATTTTGTAGGGGTTATCTAACTTTAGCACTAGAAGACATAGTTAGGATTGAGTGATAGGAGTGTATACGAGACAATAACTTATTGTCAGGTAAGGGGTTAACATAACATTATCATTAACTTTCTATGTGATTGTTGATGGTTGTCACTCTATTTGTAAACGAGTCATGGCTCGTGGCCTGTCCATAAAAGATACCAATGTTTGGTGATTATCACTCACAATGCACAAGAGTCAAAGCTCGTAGTACGCCGCCGAGTCGAGCTCAAGGAGTTCTTTCCAAGGAGGGGCCACCAGCCATGGTTCCTGTGGCAATGACTACAGATTGCAGTAGTCATTCAGTCTACATACTACAGGGACTTAGATTTAGGAATAAACATGGGTGGTATTTCTATTGTAAGAATGATCGAATTGTACTTTCTCGTGAGGCGAACGATTCGTACGATCGTTATTTCACAGATTCAAATGGTCCAATACAAAAAACATAGTAATAAAATGCAGGTAATGATGAGTTATTTTACACAGGCCACAAAAAAAAAAAAAAGTCTTTGACCTTGCCACCTGTAGAATCGCTGTTGATTCATTTTATTCGCAAAAAATGTCGATCCGAACACTCAAAACTCAAAAGATTGCGTTCAGCATATCAGACGTCACAAATGTGTTTTCAAAAGTGTGTGTGCAGGCATCATTATATCTGGAGGATGGAAAATGTACAAGGATTTTAATTTGAATACGGTGCGAACTGGCCGCTCTGTTTAAATTTCGTGCTTTTTAAACTGAATTTGAATGAAACTAAAAATATAAGTTTGAACTCGGCTTGACGATACATGGCATACATGCACTACTGCCACTAGGCTATCACATGTGGACATCGGTCATTTCTGTTCTGCACTGTAACAAAAGTACACACTGGACAAGAAAAGACATTTTGTGCAATAACTAACCTTCCGGGGCATTCATTCGATCGTTTACGGTTTGGAGTAACTGAGCCAGAGGCAGTTTGAGATTTCATTCTGACTCTGAGTGAACTCTGCAGTCTTGGTAAGTTTGCACTTTATTTTTCAACATTATAAAGTTTCTGACTTGAAATTTAGCCTTCTTTTTATTTTACCTCAAGTCCTGATAACCTTTGTTTGAAAGGTGCTCCACGTACAAATAAAAGCGTTTGGTTGTCTACATAATACTACAGATATACAAAGGGAGAAATATATTGCATGATAACTGCAAGAAAACGTCATGTCTTGTCTCCACAAATAATTTGTTTGTACACCTTTTTTACAAACTCCCCACCCATCTATAACCTGACAGCATTTTCTCGAAAGCTCACGAAATGAGAGTCTTAGTCAGAGGCTGAAAGAGAAATAAGGGACGGGGGAGGGGGGGGGGGAGGGGGGGGGGTTGTCACCTGTAAGCTTCAACTTATTTTGGTTGATAATATTTTCAAACATTGATTAATGTTTACACTAATTTGTACTAGTACTATACTTCACCAGTTTGTTATGAACGGTTTTGTCAATATTTTTTTCTTGGTATCTGGTTCAAAATAAAATAATTTTTTATGTGTCTGCTCCAATATCTTGCCAATCTTAAATTTGGAATTTGGTATTCTGAATTTGCATTTAGTAAGTAGTTTTAAAGAGGACTGATAGAATGTGGATAAAACTAGAGGTACTGTGAGCAAACTCACAAAGTGATCCCCCCTACGCCTGAAATGTATAAGTTAGATTATCTCCCCTTGGAAATGTCAGAACGGAATTATATTGCTTCATGCACATCTTCATATGGAGTTCTTCCATTGTGTAAAGTTTCATGAAAATTCTTCAAACGGTTTAGGAGGAGTTGCGCTTACAAGGATGGACAGACGGTATAAGTTAGATTATCTCCCCTTGGAAAAGTCAGAACGGAATTATATTGCTTCATGCACATCTTCATATGGAGTTCTTCCATTGTGTAAAGTTTCATGAAAATTCTTCAAACGGTTTTGGAGGAGTTGCGCTTTCAAGGATGGACAGACGGACAGACAGGCGGACAGGGTGATTCCTATATACCCCCCAAACTTTGTTTGCGGGGGGGTATAATGATAGGCTTTTGGAGAACATTTTCTTGGGGATGGGGGCTGACCAATCAAACTGCCATGAACTTTTGTTTCAAAATCAAAATGCAGGTCCTTGCCTCGAATTTGCATATAAAAATGCTCTTCCCACTGCCTGGATATTTGCCAAAATTATAAAAATACCCCCCTCCCTCTGAACAATCTGTTCTGTAAATACCAGTCCCTTTCAATGAAAACTGCAAAATTAACTGCTTATTGGTGAAGGGGGGGGGGGGTGAAAGTGCCCCCCCCCCCACCCCATCTCATATGCCCATGTAGCTAAGTCACACAGGTGGCATTCGATTTAAGTTTTGTTGCTGAGAATTAAAGCAAAATAATATCCTTGTATAAAACAGAAATACCAGCAAAAATCCTTAATTAGTCATTTAAAAATACACATCAATCTGTGCCTGGAAAATATTGTCATATTGTCTATGTTTTAAATATTCTAATAATTATTTTTGAATTTCATGGAAGTCATCTCAAAAAATCGACAATATATTGCATTTATCAGACCACATGTATTTACCACCCCTCACCTCTTCATGGTCTCATTCCCACCCTACTCAAGATTTTTCAGAATTTCTGTAGTGGGTAGCTGGTAACATTTTTTAATTTCCCCAGTACAAACTCCAGAAAGTCATATTTTAGTAATACTATATCCCCCTAAAAAAGCCCTTCCCCCTGCCCCAACAAAAAAAATTGTTGCCCCAACACCCACTAGCACATAAAAAAACATTGGTTCCACAAATGTAAACTACCGATTTTTTCTTATAAAACCAGGTTTTTCATTCTTCCGAATTTATTTTCTTTATTCAGCTAGTGTGTGTGTGTGTGTGTGTGTGTGGGGGGGGGGGGGGGGGGGTCATCTAGTAAGGGTGGAATTGGAGATAGTTAATTAGTAACTACATGTACTAGCCTGTCAAACATCTCCAGGCGCTGTCGGCGTGTCGACGTCTGTTTTTCCACTTCATGGTAACCAGTATTCAAGATTCATTTAGTCTTGCTTCCTGAGAACTACTTCAACTTAACATGCTCTTCAAAGTATGTTTGCGTTGGCAAACCTGCTACTTCATTGCCAAAGTGTGAATCGAATAGGATTACAGTTACACTGTAGGCCTCGTGTCGACTCGTCGGCAACACGCAGCGGTGAGGGCAACATTGTAACAAAGTTGGCTGGCTGCAATATCGAACCCAATTGGACATTTTTGCCCTAAAATTAATTAAGTTTTCCTCGATTTTCAATAACGAAAGCAAAGGTTGAGTTTCACTGTTCAATTTCTTGGCAGAGATCATGTGTCTTTCATGACTTTCAACAGTTTTTAGCATAGGCTAGTTGTGCATCAAACATTTTGTAATGAGAATCGGTAATTCCGACAGATAAATATCGCCGATGGTTCTCATTGGTTATATTCCACTGAACGCTGCAAACTAAAAGAACCAGTCTAACAAGAGAACTTGTGCACGCGAAGGGTACTTTTTATCGGATTGCACTAGAGCTTTCTGGTTAAAATTACCGCATGCCCCTAAAATCCATGTGGTCGTGACAAATACAGCTACGGGTGTGTAATAAGGATAATTGTTGACTCGTAGAAACCCAAGAAATAACAGTTGTGATTTACAGAATACGAAAAATATATGCAATCAACTCACAAAACTGACAGCAGGCACCAATGGTTTCTGGAAGCCTGATACCATATTCATATTAGAACTGATAATAAAATAACATTTCAGGAGAAAAACGTGTGTTCAAATATGCCTCAGAGATATTCAAGAACAAAGCTAGGAAATCAAAATTCTTCAAAATGCAGTGACGGAGCTGGGGGTTGGTGGGGGGGTGTAAATTCTAAAACTCTTGGCTTTGTTTTTCATTGTCTGTTGACATTATGGTTAGGGTCTTAGGGACTGAAAAATCATCGACATATAATGCCATCTAAAATTTAATAATGAGAAAGATCGCCTTCATACTACACACTTTTATTATTTGGAGACTGCATAGTTGCCATATTACTTGCAAGGTATCAAGACACCTGTTTGAATGTCTTACAATTACGCGATTGTTTTTCGATGAAAATTTGTTGTATTGTGGGAAATGTTCATGTCTGTTGGTCATGTAACCCATCTTCAGTAAAAAATGCAGAGTGTTGTTCTTCCCTCAAATGCAGTCCTGTTGCTACATCGTAAAGTGTTTTGAATGCCTAGCTTTATTCTTGGATACCTGAAGCATATTTCTCATGAAATAATATTTTATTATCTGTTCTGGTATGAATGTGGTAGCAGACTTCCAGGAACCATTGGTGCCAGATGTCAACTCTGTGAGTCGATTGTATATAGCCTTCATATTCTATAAATCACAACCTTCATTTTGATGTATAATCTGTGTATATTTAATTTTAATTAATGGCATATCAGTGGTAGAAATTTCAAAGTAAACAACTTTCCCTTACTTATATTGCACCTTAACAAGTAAGCCCTCCCTGCCCCCACTCCTCCTCCCCCCCCCCCCCCCCACATGATGGAGGATATTTAACCTTTTACCCAACAACTCGGCCACATCTCCCCTGCATAACATGCAAATTCAGCAGCTGAAAAAATATTTCAAAGAATTTCAACAAAACCATATCATGTGACCCCTCTATGGAACGAGTTAATTCCAGTGCGGGGGCACATGATATGGTTTTGTTGAAATTTTTTGAAAAATTAAAAAAATATATTTAAAATAATAAATTTTGATATCATCTGTGTTGGGTAAAGGGTTAACTGAAGGGAGTTACTCACCTGTGAAACAACAAGGCACAGTGTAAACTGATGTGGTAACTTCCGCCACTTTTTATTCAGTATAAATATTCCAAACACCCACACCTGAAATATATACATAATCATTTCAATATGGATAAACCATACTCCAAAAAAAAAATCATTCAGAATCTTGCTCCATTTGTTATTTAAACTTTTACACAACAAGAAAAGCTAAAATAAAAATAACAAAAAAATTGATTTTTTGGCACCAAAAACGTAGCTGATAACCTCTCATTGGAATGAGCTCACTTAGCTTGTTCCAATGAGAGATTCAAAAGCTAAGCTTCTCAAGGCAAAAATAAATGAAAGTGTCAATGACACTGCAGCTCAACTTGACAAACTTGAATTTGGTAAGTTATAAATGAAACAGCAAAATTGAAGATCATCGGTACCAATGTTATTTGATGAAATTTCAACATAACAGCATTTTGTGTGCACAACGACAGAGTAATCCATGCATTTTTAAATGTAAACTGTAAGACTGGCTAAAGGAAGAATGTTGATACACAAATGCAGTATGTTCAGAGGTTATTGTAAATGGCAACTTTTCTCACAGAAATGAATGCTAATCAATAGCTCTTATCTAAAGGTCTTGCCTAATGAGCACACCAAGTTCAAAAACAATCCGATGATAAATGTGGCCTGTAGGCCATGTCAAAGAATGTTGATGCACAACTGCAATAAATTCAAAGATTGTTGCTAACAGCAACAGTTTTTGATGGAATGAAAAGAAAATCAATAGCTCCTATCTTTGTCACCCTGCATAAGCATACAAAGTTTCAAAACAACCTGATAATGAATGTGCCCTCTGAGACATGCCAAAGGAAGATGTGAATGCACAAATGCACTAAGTAGAAGATCAATGCTTGTGGCAATGTTTTTTGTTTTTTTTTTTTTTGGGGGGGGGGGGGGGGGGGAGTTCAGGAAATTCATAAATATACCCTGCAGAGAGTGCAAAAGGGATAAGTTGATGCACAAATGCAGTAAGTTCAAAGGCTGTTGATAACGACAATAGTTTTTTATGGAAATGAAAAAAAGCAATAGCTCACATCTAGAGGTCACCCCGAACACACATACCAAGTTCCAAAGTGATCCGATCATAAATGTGCCCTGAAGGGTGTGTTAAAGGGAAATATTGAAGTCTGACTAAACTAAGTTTAAAGGTCAGTGGCAACAATTTTTGACAGAAATGGAAGAAAATCGACAGCTCCCATATAGATGTCACCCCACACAAGCATGCCAGGTTTCAAAGCAATCCAATCATAAATGTGCCATGTAGGGTGTGCCAAAGGGAAATATTGAGGTCTGACTAAACTAAGTTCTAAGAACGTTGGCCGTGGCAAGAATTTTTGACAGAAATGGAAGAAAATCGATAGCTCCCATCTAGAGGTCACCCCAAACAAGCCTGCCAGGTTTCAAAGCAATCCAATCATAAATGTGCCTTGTAGGGTTTGCCAAAGGGAAATATTGAGGTCTGACTAAACTAAGTTCTAAGAACGTTGGCCGCGGCAACATTTTTTGACGGAAATCGAAGAAAATCGATAGCTCCCATCTAGAGGTCACCCCAAACAAGCATACCAGGTTTCAAAGCAATCTGATCATAAATGTGCCCTGTAGGGTGTGCCAAAGGGAAATATTGAGGTCTGCCTAAACTAAGTTCTAAGAACATTGGCCGTGGCAACATGTGTTGACGGAAATTGAAGAAAATCGATAGCTCCCATTTAGAGATCACCCCAAACAAGCATACCAAGTTTCAAAGAAATCTGATCATAAATGCGACCTGTGAGGTGTGCCAAAGGAAATTGTGGACGTACGTACTTACTAATGTACATACGTACGCCGACGGACGAGAAGTAATGGCAATAGCTCAGCTTGACTTTGTCAAGTTGAGCTAAAAAACAACATGTATATGCTTCTCACAACGTATGCCTATAGCAAGTTTCGGGAAAATCTGATTACATTTGTTCAAGCTGCTGTGTTCACAAGTAATAGATGTGATCAGCATTCCGAAATGTTGCATCTGGGTACTAATTTGCCCTGCCCCCAACCCCGCCCCCCCCCCCCCCCCCCAAAGGTTGTTCATAAATATTCAACATGTCAGAATGCATTATTGCATTATTAATACGTCTGATAAAAATTAATACATGTATGCTCGAGGCACATTTATTATCGGAGCTTTCTGATTAAGGATAATTAAGAAAACATTTATTTACTGATAAGCACTTTATTTGACAAAAAATTTTTTATTTGCATAACATATGCATAACATACAAAAAATATAGGCTTATAACATTTCAGAATAGCTCAGTACATATAACATTTTACAAAAAATATAGATTTATAACATCAATACACACAAAGGATTGTGTTTGTTTTGTTAAGGGATTCAGCTCAACATCTGTTAACCACAAAACAATAAAAAGAGTTGCAGTCTTTGAAAGTGTGTGATCACTATAACAATTGTTATGAAAAATTTGCCCAACATCCATAAAATATCAACAAGCCAGAAAATAAGCAGACTGTCATCTGAAAAATGAGGTCCCCAGAGGGTGAATTTGGTGATGCTACCCTGCACAGCAGGGTAGCATCACTACATTTACCCTCTGTGAACCTCAACCTGAATCATGGTCTCAAACATAAACAGAAAGAGGTACCCAGAGGATAAACTGGCCCACTGTATGGGAAAGCATCACCCTCTGGGGACCTCATTTTGCAAATGACAGACTGCTTATTTTCAGGCTTGAATATCAATAGCATTAACCCTTTACCCAACGTAACGGCAAAAACCGGCCAGCGCTATTCTCAAAAATCGCCAATTAATTTGCATTATTGTTTTCATTTTTTGTCTCAAAAACATAGGTTATGACCCCTCATTAGAACGAGCTCGTTGAGCTCGTTCCAATGAGGGGTCATAACCTATGTTTTTGAGACAAAAAATGAAAAAAATTAGTTATTCAAGAATTTTTTTGGCAAGTGTCGTCTGCTTTTCATGTTAGGTAAAGGGTTAAATACATTTATAAATATTTATAAATATATCAAATTATTGATATAGAATTTAAAACTAGAACATATCAGTTGGTCTAAGGGGAATTGGTCTTTTGGGAATTGGTCTCGTGGGAATTGGTCTAGTGAGAATGAACCCCCACATCTAGTTCATAAGTCTTTCAACAAATCTTTCTATGCTTATTATTGAATTAATACTTACACAACATATTAAGCTTACAATAGCTGCATCAAATGATGTGTCCAGCAACAGGTTCTTGTAATCCAGTTCACTGCTCACTCCAACGGACATCATCTTGGCAGACACAAACATCAACGGTGCGGACAAAAATGTACACATGACCATTCCAGAAGCCATCTAAATGGAAGAAACAAATCAACACATGAAATGAAATTCCAGTTGCAGGGTTACCACTGATATCAGAAAATCAAATCAAGCACTATTTACCGTATTTATTTATTATTTATTTATTGGTGTTTAAGGTCACATATTTTTGCACAATGGCTAATCATGACCACAACATGAGTATCAACCCAAGACCAGGGGTGAGTGTTAATAAGCCATGTTGCCAATTTTAGAGAGGGTTTGCACCTCCCAAGCATTGGTGACTGGGTCCTATTTTACCAGTAAAACAGAGCCTGTTTACCTCAGTGAACAGGCACTGCTTCACTTCCCGGGGTTCCCGCGGGGAACTATGTACCATATTTACTCTATATATTGGGACAGCAAAAAATAATTATTTTCACAGGTGTCCCAATTCTTAGAAAATGGGAAAAGAACACAGCCTGGTCTTGATTTGATGCTGAATAAAGTTGTGTGTGATTCGTTTTCCATCACTATATACGAAAATCACCGTCCAATTTTTTTTTATATTTTCATTTTTTGCTTCCAAAACATAGCTTATGATCCCTCATTGGAACGAGCGCATTGCGCTCGTTCCAATGAGGGATCATAAGCTATGTTTTAGAAGCAAAAAATAAAAATTTCTAGTTACTCAAGAATTTTTTATGAGTGTCGTCTGCTACTTGCGACGGGCCAACTGGAAACAAATCTTCTGAATGTCCCAAACTTTGGAGCATAAAAAAAATATAGTTTTCTGGAAAAAATGTGTGTCCCAAATCATAGAGTGTCCCAATACATAGAGTAAATACGGTAATCACTTTTCAGGGACTCTGACCATGATTTACAAGGACTGTGATAATACTGATATGATCTTACAACACCATAGCAATACAAAGGATTTCAGTTTCAAGGACCTAATAATAACACTTCGGCTGGCCGCTGATTTGTCGCAGTTCTCGGATGAGAAGGCCTTGGTTACCCCTCTACTCCCAACTGCCTCCCTATTCCCACGCTTCTTCTCTCCTCCCATCACTCAGAGATGAACTGCTTGATGACATCCCTTGCCCCATTCTTCCCAATCTCTCCAATTAGCATATTAACCCTCTTCTTTGAGTCTTTCACTAACCACATGTCCTCCATTCTCCCATCCCACTTCCCCATTATACACCCAGTGAATCTTATTCTTTTAGACTGGTATTTAGGGCATTCTAGAAGAAAGTGTTCCAGGGTCTCCACCACGACCAAATTACACATCTGGCACTCCTTTTCACTGTTTTTCCCAATCTTTTCCCTCAGCTCCAGGGACAGCGACCTCAGCTTGAACAACAGTGACCCCCCGAAGGTGCCATCAAGGTACTCTTCAAAACCAGGCTTCTCTTTATCATGCAGGCCACCCAAAGATCTCTTTGATTTGACCTCCTCTCGCCAATTAAGGTTACCATCCTCCGTGACCCTTTCTCTGACGTTTTTTTTTTACCCTGGTTTGCCCCAACGTCTAGGTCCAAGATCTCCAATGAGTAGTTCTCTATTAGTTCCCTCACTTGAACTCTGGAAAACCCAACTTGCTAGATATATATTGTTCCTTGAGTTCAACAAGGAGCCATCTGCAATGCGAAAGCATTGCAGATGATGTCTTGTTGCACTCAAAGGACAATATGGATATCAAATAAATGTGATTTAAAGAGTGACCGACATTGCATGTATGTGGGGAGGGTTATCCTAAAACTGTGTATAAGTGGCACTGAATAATTCAAAGTTCATCTAATTTGCATAATTTATGCACGAGAAAAAAACCTGTATTATATGTGATGTATTCCATGTTACTAAACATTCAAACAAAAATTTAATCAAATCAGAACCTTCATATAGAAGTTCTGTACAAAAAACTGAATGCACCTAATTTCGTGAATTTTGTGACATCGCATGGATGTGGGGAGGGTTATCCTCAGACTTATTCTCTCTGAGGTTGTAGGTAAACTAAATTCAAGTACTTTTCAAGGGAAGTGATGGAAAATCAAGTGTTTTTCAAGGATAGAAACGAATTCAAGTGTTTTTCAAAATTCAGGGACTTTTCATTTGAGTGAGAACCCTGAATAGTGTTTAAACATGAGGACATATGTGCATGCATATTATTAGTTACAGTTTATTGGTGGCCTAATATGGTATATATGGTGTCAGTTAATTTCATATTGGAAGAGAGCGAACTGACATCATTTATATCATATTAGGCCACCAACAAACTGTGTAACGAATATATCTTACTGACTGCTGTATCGATGCACAGAACTAATAACAACAGCGAAAAAAATTAAATGAGAGAATTCTCACAATGTCTTCACTTGCCTTTTCCTTGTTACAATTTATGGGAGAGTGCCTATAGGCACTCTCCCATAAATTGCAACAAGGCAAATTCATACATACCAAACAGTTTCATTTCGAAGGTAACATGACACACATCCACAGAATATGAAGACTGCACTTCAGACCAAATATGGGCTTCTAACACTCAATCTTTCAACTTGAAGCATTTATCGGCTGCCGCCATTTTGAATAATCAATGAACAAAGGGAGATTACCCATAGCTGTCAGCGTATATTGATGTTGACAGGCAGTATATGGTTTTAAATGCAGTCTGCATGTGACGTCTTTGAACCAATGAAATTCCCAGATACTTGTTGGAGGTAAGATATAGCTTGGTATCAGTTATCTATGCCATTTCACAAAACATGCCACCACCCATAATAATTTCAGTCTTACTTGTCACAACAACTGTTGACACAAAAATTTACGGCTTTCAAAGAATGACGATGATGCTCTGCTGCTGGCACTGTGATTTTCGCTGTTCCTGTGTTTGAAATATAATCCTTACTGGGTAATATTTCAACTACATCATCAAGGCATGGCTTCGACGAAGGCATGCCTTGATGACTATAGTTAGAATATTTTATCAGTTGGGACTTGTGCCATCTCAGTCGGAACAAATCATGTTTACAGTCTCTCTCCTCCAATGGGTCATTTTCAAGGTGCCCCGGAGTCGATTCGAGGTTCGATTCGATTTCAAATAATCGACTCGATTCAATTCAAATCAAAAATGTGTGATTCGAATCGGCTGCATGATTCGTTTCCATTCGAGTCTTTTTACTGGGATACATCTTAGCATCAGTCATCTTGGTCGTCTCACAATACGTATAGTTCTGATGGAAATTGTTCATAAATAATATTGAAAATAAAGACGGAGTGCAGTTTCTGCTATCTAAATAGAAACAACATACTAATATTTAAAGTCTCACTGGACACTATCACCGGTGAATGAAAATTTCAAGTTTCCAGGCAATATCAAAGGTGATTTGTTGCTAGCGACTAGTTCTTCCGATGATTCTCGTCGTCGTTTGGGTTTTTGAACCATAATCCTTACTGCAACTACATCATCAAGGCATGCCTTCGACGAATGATACAGTTCAAATATTTTATCAGTCGGGACTTGAGCCATCGCAGTCGAACCAAATAAAGTTTACATTCACTCTCCCCAATGGGTCATTTCCAAGATGTTCCCGGTTCGATTTGAGGTTCGATTCGACTTTGATTAACCCTTTACCCAACGTAACGGCCAAAACCGGCCAGCGCTATTCTCAAAAATCGCCAATTAATTTTCATGATTTTTTCATATTTTGTCTCCAAAACATAGGTTATGACCCCTCATTGGAACGAGCTCGTCGAGCTCGTTCCAATGAGGGGTCATAACCTATGTTTTGGAAACAAAAAATGAAAAAAATTAATTATTCCAGAATTTTTTTTGCAAGTGTCGTCTGCTTTTCATGTTAGGTAAAGGGTTAATCAAACAATTCAATTCAAGATTCGATTTGAATAAAAAATGGGTGCTTTGCAGGGCTCTATGTTTGTGACGATTTGGGGACTTCAGTTACACACTTCCCAGGCTTCCAGAGGGGACTGACTGTAAAATGAATAGAAATAATGTACTTACAATGTCTGTAGCTATGGAATACTGACTAGCATAAAGGAAAACAGATGGAGCTGTTGGAAATGTACCGTATAGGAATCCAAACATGCTTAATGACTGAGAGCAGTTTGTGCAGTGTGTACTGGTTGACTTTTCCAATGCAGCAACTACTTCCCACGTTACAAAAGGCAAGACTAAGCTGAAAAAAAATGTAAAGTAATAATTTTACTAACACTGATCTGGAAATAACCTGTGAACAATTGCTTAAGTAATGCAGAGGTCAGTATTCACGCTAGCATATGCTAAATGAGAACGCACTACAGGTTACAACAAAAAATACAACATAATTAAAATTCCTAATATTGAAATCTTCTGGGACTCAAAAAGTTTCACAATGCAGCTACATCTGAATGGAATGACGTCAAGCCTGAATCAGGGTTGGGGTGTTCGTATTCAGTATTCGTATTCAGTCGTATTCGAAAACAGTTTATCAAGTATTCACATGTATTCAGTATTCACTTAATGTTACGAATACATGTATTCGTATTCGTATTCAAATACATTAAAATTTGAGCTGTAATCATGGATACATTTTGAATACTTTCTATATTCTGGAATTAATGAACCATATACTGAATAAAAGGTTTTCACAGATCAAGCCCATGGACTCCAAACAACAAATTCACAACTCATATCAATATTAAAGACTTAATAATCCCTGATATTATTTATATACCACCAAACACCTTGTCTGAAATTTATGCATTGAAAGCAGACAGTAGACTTAATTATCAATTAACTTGTCACAATACAACCTATTTATGTAACAATGACCACATATCCCCATGGCTTTTTAAATTGTTGAAAACATGGACAGTAAAAATAAAATAAAAAAACTTGTGTTATTGGACACGACTCGTTCCTTCGTTCATCATATTCATTTGCACATTGGACTCCGAGGTGCTAACAACTAAACAATGGAGCTCCCACTTGTTTTTGAAACAAAAAATGAAAATAATAGTTATTCAAGAATTTTTTTTGCAAGTGTCGTCTGCTTTTCATATTAGGTAAAGGGTTAACGACTGAGCCACAGAGCTCTCTTCCTGCCATGTGATTTATCTATTGTCAGCAGTACCTCTTGACCCTTTCCGAGAGGAACACGATACGTCATAACAACATTATATAGGATGGCTGCTGAATAAATATTGTGGGGTAGACCAATCAGTATTTTCAACGTGCAGCTGCCCAAGGCCGCACGTTGAAAATACTGACTGGTCTACCACAAATAATGAATATGAACTCTTCTAATTGCTGCCATTGAACTGGCATGGAAGATACCACTAGAGTTCAAAGAGTTAACTGGTAGTGTGCTGGAAGCCCATATTTAGGCTTTATTCTGAAGTGCCGGTATCACAATTTAAAGGCTTCCTATTCTGTGGATGTGCTTCATATTATCTTTGAAGTGATATTATTTTATCTGTTAGGGTTTGCCTTGTAACAATTTACGGGAGAGTGCCTATTGGCTCTCTCCCATAAATTGTAACAAGGCAAAGAAATCTTGAGGACCAAAAATAATTTAGCACTCTACCAGTTAATGATGACATGTTAAGAGCCACCTGCTCTAAGATTGCAAAAACCTGAAATAGACCTTTAACCCTCTAACACACTGATGTCAAAATGGCCATGTTTTCAGCAGCAAATATTTCCCATAATGCAGTTTGATATTTAACCAAATGTACCTTGTTTGACAGAGCTCAGTGAGCTCTGTCAAACAAGATATAATTGGTTAAATTCATAGTTACACAAGAGAAAAACACAGTGATTGGAGAAAAGTTAAAAAATTTATAGTAATTTATATATTTTTTATACTTACCAATGACCCAGACTTAGCTGGTGCTAACTCTAACAAAACCAGGGCCAAACACAAATTTTGCCCCCCAATCCCCAAAATTTGCATCCAAAACAAAAAGAAATCATGTCCTAAAGGACCTCCATACTACGCCTCTACTGCGCATGCGCAGTGACGCAGACATCCCGAAATTGGCGCCAATTATCATTCTTACTGGCAGTGCCTGGTCAGCGCTATGTACTCAGCGGGGAGGCAAGAGTTCCCAACTCCAGGGAGGGCCATCCCCGTCTGGGTCATTGGTAAGTATAAAAAATATATAAATTACTATAAATTTTTTAACATTTTTATACTGTACCAATGACCCAGACTTAGCTGAATAGTAAACAGGCTGGAGGGCCTAGGACATAGAGGAAAATCCAATAAGCTCAACTATATAGTAAAGAGGTAACCCCTTAAGGAGAAAAGGAGTATTAGGCTTTACATGTATCTTTCTTATTTAATATTAAATTAGAAAGATACACTACCCTTAATAATTGAGCACAATAACATTCATGTTCTCTATTAACATCCAGTATAACCCTTATACTAATTATTTTTAAAGCAAGCCAATAAATAAAGTAGTCCAGAGAATTGAGACTCTTTATAGTCATTTAAAAGTGTCCGAGTATTGTATATTAAAGCCCGTTTGACACTTGACATATACAAATGCTTCACACCGAGCTACACTTTAAAAATAAGACATGAATGAATTTAAACATTAATATTACACTTTAAAACCATCCCGGAAGCGACTCAGAAATACTGACTTGGAGGAGGCATTCCCCTGCTTTTCACTATAAAGCAGGTGACCTAAGGGAACACCTGCCCCCCCCCCCCCTTCCCCTTGCCCTGGGTCAAATAGCCCAGAGCGAAGAGGGCAGCTGGACGGAGTCACTGCCGGAACAGAAAGCCTGCAAAACTATAGTTGCAACTGTTTAGTGGACGACATTCTGAGCAACAGATAACGGACCTAAACAATGCAGGTCTCCAGAAATGGACTCAATATTTCTGAGGTAAAAATTCGTAAATGTGGATGGCTGAGACCAATAAGCAGCCTTCATTAAATCTGTAATAGCAACACTATTAGCATAAGCCCAGGAAGTAGAAAGAGCTCTTACTCCATGAGCAGAAATCTTAAGCACAGACTGCTGAGAAGAAGATAAATCTTCATAAGCAGTACGGATAGTTAACTGAATCCATCTAGCAATAGAATGGACTGAAATGTCCTTTCTATTAGGCATCAAAGACAGAAAGAAACGTTTCCGTCCCTTTCTGATAAACTGAGATCTCTGTTTATAGATACGTAATGCTCTAACAGGACAGAGTAAAGGCCTACGCCCGTCTGAAGACGGAAGAGCCTTAATAACAATAGGTTCCGGATATTTATTAGGAGCCTGATTCTTAGCTAAAAAACCCACATTAGTAGTGTAGGTGATAGTGTTCCCAACACTACGATAATGAGAATCATCCACCGATAGTGCATGAAGCTCACTGACTCTTCTAGCAGAAGAGAAAGCTAAGAGAAAAGCTGTCTTATAAGATAAGAATTTGAAATCTACTGTCCCAAGAGGTTCAAATGGCTTTTCCTTCAATTTAAGAAGAACCCAAGCTAAATTCCACTTAGGAATTAATCTAAGAGTTCTGGGTCTATTTATCGAAAAGTTTCTAACCAACTTCGATAAAGAGACATTAGATCCAATTTGTAAACTATCATGATGTGCATAGGTATCAGATAACATAGATCTATAACCCTTTATAGTAACAGGCTGCAGTTTGATTTCGTCAAACAAGTATACTAGAAAGTTTGCAATGTCTGGTATAGAGGGATCGAATATATCTACAGAATGATCCCTACACCAACGACGAAAAACCTTCCACTTAGCCGCATAGTTTAGCGAAGAGGAGGTCCTCCTACAGTTAGAAATCGCGTCCACTGCTCGTCCTGTAAAGTGCTTGCCATGCAAGAAGGACCGCACAACGGAAAAACGTGAAGGTTGAGACCTTGCGGGTTGTGATGGAGTTGGCGCGATTTCCCCTGCGAAAGAAGATCCTCCCGTGGAGGAAGCTTCCGCGGTAGGTCCCACAACAGACACCTGAGTAGATTTATCCACGGTCTCTGTGGCGACAGAGATGCTACCAACAGAATCTTGCATTGAGATTGTTTTATCTTTAGCAATACTTGTTGAATTAACGGCGCTGGAGGATACGCATATCCTATCATTCCGTCCCAAGGGATCGACAGATGCTCTTGGATCCGGACACGGAGACACATACGTCTGCAACTGATTGTTGAGATGTGTCGCAAATAAGTCTATCATTGGCCGTTCCCATTGGTAGCAAATCTGATTGAATACTTGTTTGTTGAGAGTCCACTCCGACGGCAACATGCGACCCTTTCGTGAAAGGGAGTCTGCTAGCACATTCAGACGACCCGGTATGTGACGGACCGAAAGAAGAACGTGATGTTCTAACGCAAACAGAAGGATTCTTTCCGTTAGATTGAACAACGGAACTGAATGAGTGCCTCCCTGATTCCGTATATACGCCACTACTGTCGTATTGTCGGATAGGATTTGGACATGAGCATCGTGAATAATGTCCATCCAGTGACGTAACGCAAGCCAAATTGACATCATTTCCTTGATGTTTATGTGCTTGCACAGGAATTGCGGATCCCAAAGACCCTGGCATCTCGAATCCGTTGGGATTAATGATGCACCCCAACCTGTTTGACTGGCATCCGTCATAACGGTCATAACGGTAAAACTCGGATCCGGCAACTGCAGCGGAACTCCTTGAGTTAACCACTGAATGTTTGCCCAAGTCTGAATCTCTTGTTTCACTTGATCTGACAAGAGAACGTCTACATCGAGCGAATGAATTTTCACACTCCAATTCTGAGTCAGGAAAATTTGAAGAGGACGTGTGCGTAACCGCCCCATCGGAATGAGATCCGCGGCAGCTCCGCACAGACCTATCAGTCTCATAAATTCTCTCGCCGTGACTTTGTCTGCGTGCAGACAATAGCGAGCGTAACAACTGACTAATTTCGCTCTGGTTAACGGCAGACGAACGAGATTGTTGTGCGTCTCGAAGCTCATTCCCAGATGAGTGAATGACTTGGACGGCACCAGATCCGACTTCTCCTCGTTTACTATAAAACCGAGATGTCGGAGCAATAGAAGAAGATTCTGAACATCGTTCTGAAGCGTTAACTCGTTGCCGTACCTCTGAAGAATGTCGTCCAGGTAGGCCGACGTTACCGCAGACGAATGAGCTCGGAAGTAGATCATTACCGAGTTCATTACCCGAGTGAAAGCCCAGGGTGCTAGATTCAATCCGAAGCACATCGCCCGGAATTGATACACCACTCCTAGGACTGCGAAGCGTAGATACTTTCGGAATGTCGGATGTACCATGACGTGAAAGTACGCATCTTTGAGATCTATGCTCGTTGCATAATCGTTCACCCGAATACTCGCTCTGACCGATCGAATCGGCTCCATATAAAACTTCGGAGTGACGATCAGCTTGTTTATCCAGCTCAAATCTATGACTGGACGGAACGAGCCGTCTGGTTTCGGAACCAGAAACAGATGGCTGTAGAATCCCTGAGATTCCTGGTTTTCTACGACCTCTACCGCGTTCTTCATTAAAAGAGACTGCACCTCTGATAACAGAGCATCTCTTTTCTGCGGATTTGACGGAAGATGAGTCCACTTTGGACTTCGAGTTAATGGAGGCTTTCGTTTGAAGGATATCTTTAGACCTTCCGAAGTCACTCCTCTCACCCAAGGGTCGTCGGTAATCGACGCCCATTCTTGTGAAAAGCTCGACAACCTTCCGCCAACCGGAACGCGATAGAGGTTTAAGCCATCACCTCCTGGACCTGCGAGGCCTGCGGTAGGAGAAACCACGTCTTCCACGACCCGCACCTCGCCCCGTCGACCTCGGGGCGTCCGACCGATTGTCCCGGCCTGAAGGACGTCCCGAACGAGAGTCGCTATCCTGACGGTCTCTCGAATAAGACCAAGAGGACGCACCGGAACCTCTATAGGAACCTCTCTTGGGCACATTAGACCCAGAAGTGCCTGTCTTATTCGTGTCTGCTGTATCCGACTTCTTAGGAGCAGATTTGAACAACAGAGAATCCTTAGCTTTCTTTGTAATTTATCATAAATAGCGGAAAGCTTGCCGTCAAAGAGAAGTTCTCCTGAGACCGAAGCGATTCTAAGAGAGTTCTTCACCTTAGAATCCACTAGTGTGGATGTAGCTAGGGCTGCGTCACGTCTAACCAACTCCAGATTTGCCACTGAAAGGGCGGAGTTACACATGGAATAAGCTACTGCCCTTGAAAGAAGTCTTAAAGAGGATTGTATATCCTGAAACTCTTTCCCCTGAAGGCGCAGTGATAACGCCTTAAAAAGGTGATCTGCGTAAGATAAGGCATCTAAATTGGCTCTGTTAGACGCAATAGCTGTTTCCAACACCGCGGTTGGAATAGAAGCTGACGACGGTAATGATAGCTCTAAGTCTTCCGCCTCGTCGTCCATACGCAGAGGAACTCTCGGTATACCCTGTCCTGCCGTATCGAATTTATTCCTTGCATTAATGAAAGGCAGGTTGAGAGTATTAGCGGACAAGAAACCTGCTTTCCCCGTCCTGGAAGCAAGTTTAAATATAGCATCGTTCAATAATTCAAATGTTCTTGCAACATTATTGGACTGCGACGGAAACTCGGGAGCGATGTCCCTGAACCGCTCAAAAAATTCAGAGTCCAATGACGCTATAATTCTCTTGTCCGGAAGCGCAGCAGTCTGGCCCGACGGAACAACTTGAGGGAGAAAGTGCCGGATGAAGTCCACGGCAGCTTTATGTTGTTCCGAAAGGGATAGCTCCAAGTCATCCGTATCCCTTTCACCATCCGGTCGGACCTCATGATGTTCCCGGTCGTCCGCCCCCGATGCTTCGGCGGAGCGTACCGACCCAGCGTCGTCGGATAATTCTCGATCGGACACCGTTTCTGTCGGCTGCTGGGATGCTGCGATAAGCTGTGCTATCTGCACAAGAATGTCCGGCATCGAGACCTGCGGAGGCGCAGTCTTTCGCTGCTTCGCCGAGGGCAGCTCCGCATCAGATGGCTCCCGCATACTTTTCCTATGCGAACGTCCGGAGTCCATCGGTCTCGAATCCCTGGCTGCCGGATGGTGTGACCTGGTCGCCGAAGAATCCTCGATCGGCGAAGCTGGTAATATATCAGCGGTCATGCAGCCAAGGTGCGGTCATGTGCGCTGACGAGAAGAGGAAGCCTTAACAGTCTCTGCGGACTGCTTATACAACGGAGCGTCCCGAGCGACGGACGTATGCTCCGCTAAAGACACATTTTGTACCACAACATCTGGTCCCAGATGTTGTTGTACGAGAGAGGGGCCTCTCTCGCTCGCGGCCCGGCTGGACCTGGACGAGCTAGGAACCGGACTCAAAGGCTTCCTCCGTTCTCGCTTACTATCCGCCGTCACTGGGTGTGCATCTATTATGTTTATAGTGCTCGCATCACCCAAAATTTCCTCTTGGACCGCATCGGACGAACCCGGCTGCCGAACCATTCGGTGAATGGACGCTACACCGGGCGAGCTAGCGGACGACATTTGTCTAATCTCCATGAGCACTTTTGCCGCTAGCGCTGAATTCATTTGTGACGACGGACGCACACTTGAAGAAGATAACATGGAAACATCACCCTGTTCTGGTTCCTCTGAAATAGAAACTGAGAGAGTAGAGTGACCTTGCGGAGAAAGAGCCGGCATCGCTCTTTCTCCAGAAACAACATATCGTGACACACGTTTCCAATGTATCTCATCCCAATGTTCACATATAGGACAGGGATTAATGCGAGAACACTGACTACAATTAATACAATGATCATGAAAGTCAGAGGAAGATTTCTTCCTATTACAATTTGAACAACGTCCCTTCATTGTGAAAGAACAACAATAAGTCCTAGTTACTCGCAAAAACCCCTGACACAAAGATACATAATAACATGATCCATTAATAAATGAAAAAACAATTGCAAAACAAAATAATTTTGAAAAAATATTTTTTCAGCGAAGCCCAAGTTGCTGAAAAGTAACGTTGAGCCCCGATGGATCCGATGGCAAAGTGTGGTCAAAAATTTTAAATTTATATTAAATAATTAATGAGACACTTTCGGATAAAATAAATGTATCTTATAGTGAGATAAACTACAGCAAAGGCAAACAGCCCCCCCTCAAAAAAGGCTGTTGCCAATGAAAACAAACAGTGTAAAAACACCAGAAAACATGACTCCAGGCACTGAAAAAACTGGCCCGGAATCAGTCATCAATTACACTCTATCTGATGCAAAACAGAGACTCCCAGGGGAGAATCTGCAGAACATCAGATGGATGATGCAGAACACAAACGTTATACACCCATGGGTGAAAACGTAACTATGGGGAAAATAACAGAAAACATTCTGTAACCAAGCAACTCTCCCAGGAAATTTTAGAAATGAAATTTCTCAAAAATATGCCAAAAGCATGGGAGAATTGCAAGGGGGGACTTTAGAAGGCTAGGAGAGAGGAAACACTGAATAAGCAGTGCAACAATTAGCAAGAATGACAACAAGAGGCCCATGCCTCGAAAATAGGCAACTTAACATAATTTCATCAAAAAATTTTAAGTACAGCCCTGATTATTTTTTGCCACTTCTTTTTCCTCTCCTCCTTCTATCCTCCTTAGAATCACATTTTCTCCAGAAATTACGTGTCTGGCATCCTTTAAACTGAGATTTACAAGCACAAAGATCAGTGAGATGTCGACTGATGAAGGGCCAAACAGTGAATGATAATTGGCGCCAATTTCGGGACGTCTGCGTCACTGCGCATGCGCAGTAGAGGCGTAGTATGGAGGTCCTTTAGGACATGATTTCTTTTTGTTTTGGATGCAAATTTTGGGGATTGGGGGGGCAAAATTTGTGTTTGGCCCTGGTTTTGTTAGAGTTAGCACCAGCTAAGTCTGGGTCATTGGTACAGTATAAAAATTTATGTTGTACTACCATTGTTCTCGGGGTTAAAGGTTAAATACTTTTTGGAATAAGTCACAAAATACTGCAGATATGATATGTTCTGGCAAAAGAGTGCAAATGTTGAGCTCAATGGAAGTGGCATTTGTAGCACTGTGGTAGAATGATACAAGAACTATGCATTCTGGATATCCTGGTGTGAATTCTCCCTTTTTTCAGCAAACCTCAGTTAAGTCAGATAAGGAATACCAAACCGATACTGAGGTATACTCCCTAAAAATACTGATACCAAACTCAAAATACCAATATTGCCAAATCTCTAGAGTAGAAATTTTCATGGCTTCACCACTTTGACGTTACATAGCTCATAAATACAGTTGAAACTGGAACACAATTAGCGCAGAACATGCTCATTAGTTAACGCGTCTCTTACTGCAGTATTATTTATTTATTGGTGCTTAAGGTCACATTCTTATGCACAATGGCTAATTGTGGCAGTTTTATGGGTGGAGAAAGCCAGACTATTTGGAGAGAACCACAGAGCATCCACGAGCAACTGTCAGCTCATCAACATTCTAGCTCTGTCGAAGCTCTGCTCAAGCAGGGTTACAGCAGCTGAAGACATGTGCACCATCGACCTGTAGTACGCCTCAGTACACGGCATCATCGTGTCCCCATGTAGGCATCCGGGATAAAGTGCCTTGCCCAAGGACATAACGTAGGTCATCCCAGACGGGGATCGAACTCGGGACTTCTAGCATAGAAGTCCAACAGTCTACCACTGAGCCACCGAACTCCCATACTGCAGTAAAAGGAAATAATCCACTGAAGTACACAAGGATGGTTTCGCAAAGTAATACAAAATATAAATCGCATGCAAAGTTTCATCACATGGCTCACCGTGTTGCACCCGGTGGTCCATGTGAGAAAAGTTTGCAAGTATTTCTTGTGGTATTGATAGGGACTGAGGTGTGCACTTATCCAGTGTGCTATTTCTTCAGAACAGTGCACAATAGTGTGACAGGACTTCAAGTTTGAACTGTAGAACCAATCAAAGGTTTCAGTCGATAAAAGTACAAGGAATTCCATGCTACATTTAAATTATTTGACAACGTAATTTGAGGCTTAATAGAAAGTTAGTTCTGCGATGCCTTTAAGCATCTTTTATTGAGTTTGGGACAGTGATGCTTTCCTGGGGGAACATGGAGGAACGCCATTCCCTAACTTTTTTCTACGGGGGAATGCTCTTCTCCCACAATTTCAAGACCTGGAATTGCTTGATCTCGATGAATATCCACCACACTGTGCAGGTAACAAGACAAAGGAGTGCTAGTCATGCTTAACACTGTGAGCACTACTTCATGCTGCATTAAACCCATTTTGATAAATGGTAATGATAAATCATCCTTATTATCATGCTATCAGAGTACAGTACAAGTCAATATAAGTCGTAGCATAACCACAATAAACTAAGTATACTGCTGCTCCTGCACTGATAAGATCAGAGTCTGGCATCATTTTTTGGAAAGCTCTCACTGAGAGTTTTCCAGAAAATGATGTCAGCTTCTGGTCTTATCAACGCAGGAAGAGAAAGATATATAGTTTATAGTGGTTATCTTACCAACTTATTTTGACTTGTACTGTAATGGAATTCACTGGGAAAAATCAACGAGAATGCAATTGTTCAGTGATAAATTAAAAAAATTTTCCTGAAAGACCCCTCCCCCTGCAAATAGTTGATTGCTGAAATGGTGTGCCACCCCCCCCCCCCCCTCCAACTCTCTCTCCCCATCTTCTTAACTTTGTAAAGCATCACAATCATCCCCAGTTTATAGTAAAATTTACAAAACTCTTCCAGTGAACCTCAACTTGAGACACTCCAGTCCTAATTCACTGAACTCAAGATCATCTTTGTTGTTGAGTAAGTATAAAAGTTTAATGACTTACGTTTTTGCTATAATGAGAAGCACTGGAACTAACAATGAAACACCAAGTTGTGCTTTAACTTTTCCGACTAGATTTAAACCAAGATAAAATAATGCTGAGGCACTGAAAGCATTTCCTGTAATGAAAAAGAAGAGATCGTTTGCTTACATTTTCAGACCGATTTATTTATTCATTGCTGTACTGCTCAGGCCATAAAATTTGAGAGGAACGATTTTATCGTCCCTCTGGTGGCTATCTAAATGAAATGAAAGAGTCAATGACTCTGTAGCTCAACTTGGATATGACAGGAATTAGTACTTGCTGTGACCAAGACAACTGAATAATGAATATGACAGGAATTAGTATTTGTTTTGGCCCAGTCAACAATAATAAAAGAATTACAAGGTGACTGTAATGGACTACAGATTAAGACCAATCATTGTAGATTATTATTTTTGTGTGGAAATTTTCAGTCCCAAACAAAATATTTTCAGACTAAAATTTTTTCTTCTTCTTCTTAAAATTGACCAAAATGCATCAAAACACAAAAAACTATTTTCCGGACCCCTAATTTGCATAATTTATTCACGAGAAAAACTCTGTATTATATGTAATGTATCCCATGGTACTAAACATTCATACAAAAATTTATTCAAATCAGATCTTTCATTTGGAAGTTCTGCGCAAAAATCTGATTTCACTTAATTTTGAACAAAATGGCTGCTAGCGGCCATCTTGAATTTCAGACTGGACCCAAAAACACTCCTTCTCGTCCCACAGTGATAACAAAGGTACCCAAGAAGTTTCGTGAAGATCGGTTCATAAATACGGCCTCTAGCCTGAGCCGTATTGGGATTTGCACTCACAGTGCTGAAAGTAACACTAAATAAATCAAAGTTAGCCTAATTTGCATAATTTACGCACAAGAAAAAAACCTGTAACATATGTAATGTATCCCATGGTACTAAACATTTATACAAAAAATTATTCAAATCAGAGCTTTCATATGGAAGTTCTGTACAAAAAACAGATTTCGGCATCGTCGGTACAAAATGGCTGCTGGCAGCCATCTGGAATTTGGGACTGCACCCAAAAACACTCGTTCTCGTCCCACGGTCATAACAAAGGTACCCAAGAAGTTTCGTAAAGATTGGTTCATAAATACGGCCTCTAGCCCGAGCCATAGCAGCTTGGCACTTACAGCTCTGAAAGTAACACTAAATAAATCAAAGTTAGTCTAATTTGCATAATTTACGCACAAGAAAAAAACCCGTATTATATGTGATGTATCCCATTGTACTATACATTTATACAAAACTTCATTCAAATCAGAACTTTCATACAGAAGTTCTGTACAAAAAACTGATTTTTGCATCATCGGTACAAAATGGCCACTGGCAGCCATCTTGAATTTCGGACCACACCCCAAAACACTCGTTCCCGTCCCAGGGTCATAACAAAGGTACCCAAGAAGTTTCGTAAAGATTGGTTCATAAATATGGCCTCTAGCCCGAGCCATAGCAGCTTGGCACTTACAGCTCTGAAAGTAACACTAAATAAATCAAAGTCAGTCTGATTTGCATAATTTACGCACGAGAAAAAAACCCGTATTATATGTGATGTATCCCATGGTACTAAACATTTATACAAAACTTTATTCAAATCAGAACTTTCATACAGAAGTTCTGTACAAAAAACTGATTTTTGCATCATCGGTACAAAATGGCCGCTGGCAGCCATCTTGAATTTCGGACCACACCTAAAAACACTCGTTCCCGTCCCAGGGTCATAACAAAGGTACACAAGAAGTTTCGTAAAGATCGGTTCATAAATACGACCTCTAGCCCGAGCCATAGCCAATTGTTGATGTACGGACAGACGGACAGACGGCCAGACGGACGGACGGACAGACGGACGACGGGCCATGACAATAGCTCAAATTTGACTTCGTCAAAGTTGAGCTAAAAACAGATAACTGAAAAGTTGTTCTTCTGGAACTACAAACCGTCCGTCAAAAAGTTGTGTCTTATCACCTTGTTTGATAGCACTGTTTTAAAATGTTCCTGTGGGAAGGCCCCTCTCTTCAATGCTCAAACTCCATAAGACAGCTCACGCGCCCTGCGTTTGCCGCAGATGCTTTCAAAACCTGTGAACTGTCATACAGTTGGACCATCGTAGACAGGTCAAAATCCACAGGTTAATATTTTATTTATTATTTATTTATTTATTGGTGCTTAAGAATAAGTCATGTTGCCCATTTTAGAGAGGGTTTGCCAGGCCTGGCAATTTTAGTAGAGTGATTTATTCGCTTGCCTACTGCTCGCCTTAAAAAAATTTAGAAGGGCAAAAACTAGCCCTCCTGGCCTTTGAATATAATGATTACCATAACAGCTCGTTCCTAAAACCCATATCTTTTCTGATCTCTGCTTTGTTAGTGGTCTCTGTAAGAGGGCCACACTGTCTCTCCCACACCTCCAGGCCTTGCCGAGGCCTGGAGGTGTGGGAGGGGCATTGTAGCCGTCTCACAGAGATTACCCTGTTAGCACCAAATAAAATGTATAAAACCCACTAGGCAGAATTCATTAATAGTAAATCTTCATTTTGCCACTTTTAGCTTTTGTAAGCTTGAGGAGAGCTGATCGCACCCCTTGGCAATGCGAGGGAAGCGATTTTTAGCCCTCCTGCATTTTTAATAATGCCAGGCCTGGTTTGCACCTCCCAAGCATTGGTGACTGGGTCCTATTTTACCAGTAAAACAGAGTCTGTTTACCATAGTGAACAGGCACTGCTTCACTTCCCGGGGTTCCATTGACATTTTTTCCATGTGCATAATTCAGAGATGATCCACTATGACACCTAGCAAAATTTCCACCAATGAAGCACTGGGATTACTCTGGTGCATCATTGGTGGTAATTTTCACAGTTGGTTAATTATAGCTTAAGTAACTGGTTGGAAACTAAAAAATAGAGTTTTAAAAGTCAATGAAAGTGTCAATGACACTGTAGCTCAACTTGTCAAGACAAACACATGCACATGTATAGTATGTGACACAGCAATGACAAACATCTAGGTAATGACTTGATAACAAAGGTATATATAAAGTATTTTAACGGTCTGTACATAAATACTGACCGTTGCCTGTAACAAATGTATAGGTAAAGTATTGTAAAGGTGGGTGACAGTCAGATGCTAAACTAGAAAAGAAAACTTTAAGTCCCAGAGTGGGTCTGACTGAACCCCAAAATATTTGTTCTCATAGCACAGTGATAACAAAGGCACCCCAAAACACACTCGTTCCTGTCCCAAGGTGAAAACAAAGGTACCCAAGAAGTTTTGTGAAGATCAGTTCATAAATACGAGCTGCATAGAACTTGTGACAAAAAACTGATTGGACCTAATTTTGGTACAAAATGGCCACTGGCAGCCATCTTGAATTTTGGACCGTACCCAGAAACACTCATTCTCGTCGCAAGGTGATAACAAAGGTACCCAAGAAGTTTTGTGAAGATCGGTTCATAAATACAGCCTCTACCCTGAGCCGTATTGACATGTGTGCTCACATTGTGTACGTAGCACTGAATAAATCAAAGTTCATCTAATTTGCATAATTTCAGCACGAAAAAAACCCCCTTACAATATGTGATGTATTCCATGTTACTAAACATTCATACACAAATTTATTCAAATCAGAACTTTCATACAGAAGTTCTGTACAAAAGACTGACTGCACTAATTTTGGTACAAAATGGCTGCTGGTGGCCATCTTGAATTTCGGACCACACCCAAAAACACTCGCTCTCATCCCACGGTGATAACAAAGGTACCCAAGAAGTTTCGTAAAGATCGGTTCATAAATACAGACTCTAGTCTGAGCCGTATTGACATGTGTACTTACTGTGTGTAAGTTGCACTGAAAAAATCAAAGTTCATCTAATTTGCATAATTTCTGCACGAGAAAAAAACCTGTATTATATGTGATGTATCCCATGGTACTAAACATTCACACAAAAAATTATTCAAATCAGCGCTATCATATGGAAGTTCTGTGCAAAAATCTGATTGCACCTAATTTTGTACAAAATGGCTGCCATCGGCCATCTTGAATTTTGGACCGGACCCCAAAACACTCGTTCTCGTCCCACAGTGATACCAAAGGTACCCAAGAAGTTTCGTAAAGATTGGTTCATAAATACGGCCTCTAGCCCGAGCTGTATTGGCATTTGCACTTACAGTGCTGAAAGTAACACCAAAAAACATCAAAACTAGTCTAATTTGCACAATTTACACACGAGAGAAAAACCCGTATTATATGTGATGTATCCCATGGTACTAAACATTCACACAAAAAATTATTCAAATCAGAGCTTTCATATGGAAGTTCTGTACAAAAAACAGATTTCTGCATTATCGGTACAAAATGGAGGCTGGCATCCATCTTGAAATTCGGACCGCACCCAAAAACACTCGTTCTCGTCCCACGGTCATAACAAAGGTACCCAAGAAGTTTCGTAAAGATCGGTTCATAAATACGGCCTCTAGCCCAAGCCATAGCAGCTTGGCACTTACAGCTCTGAAAGTAACACTAAATAAATCAAAGTCAGTCTAATTTGCATAATTTACGCACGAGAAAAAAACCCGTATTATATGTGAAGTATCCCATGGTACTAAACATTTATACAAAACTTTATTCAAATCAGAACTTTCATACAGAAGTTCTGTACAAAAAACTGATTTTTGCATCATCGGTACAAAATGGCCGCTGGCAGCCATCTTGAATTTCGGACCACACCTAAAAACACTCGTTCCCGTCCCAGGGTCATAACAAAGGTACACAAGAAGTTTCGTAAAGATCGGTTCATAAATACGACCTCTAGCCCGAGCCATAGCCAATTGTTGACGTACGGACAGACGGACAGACGGACGATGGATGACGGGCCATGACAATAGCTCAAATTTGACTTCGTCAAAGTTGAGCTAAAAATGGGGCATAATTCTGGCAAAATTTGTCGGACTGCATCCTAATTCGAACTTGGCCTGTATTTTATGTTGATACACCTACATATCAAATTTCATTTGATTTGTCAATTATAACTAAAGTTATTATCGGGAAACCAAAGTGGGACGGATGCAAGGACAGATGGACATACGAACATATGGATGAACAGACGGATGGCTGGCCGCATGGCCACCGGCTATTTTAATAGTCCCCTTTGAATCAATGCAGGAAATGTTGCTCAATCGCAACTTGATTTGGTCAAATTTTTTATGACATTACCATAAGGAATGAAGCTATATATAATTGTATTAATAACTTGATGAATTCAAGGTGAATAAAGTACTTATTGTTTGAAATATCTACAATTGGAGTGCAAAAGCATATCTGTATACCTTTGTGAGTGATGGAACCTCACATAGCATCAACGATGGTCTGCATGCAAACTTCACAAAAAGTGGATAAATAAACAGCCCATGAGGCCTAAAAAAAAGTTTAAAATGTGTTTCTCATTCCCTCCCGCAAGGACATTTTGGCTGCCACATGCTCTTTTTTTGTAACCAATGCAAACTTAAAAAATAATAATTAAATGGTTTATGTCTGATATTTTAGCCAAGTTAATAAAATGGATACATTTGTACCTCAAGTGCAACAAGGCTTTGCAATGGTTTAGCATTGCAAAGCCTTCTTGCACTCAAGGGATAAAAGGGACCACCCATGCTATTCTTCATATTATGAAGCCTGAAACATAAAACAAACCAAGAACATGATCTTTTGATGGCAAAGAAATAAATTACAACTTGAAAAATAAAATAAAAAATGTCTGCCCTCATGCAATTCTACAAAAGATGGTCTGAGAAATAGAGATCTACTTTGTGGGGTCTTACTGCCAAGCCAGAAAATAAGCAGACTGACACCTGTAAAATGAGGTCCCCAGAGGGTGAATTTAGTGATGCTACCCTGCTCAGCAGGGCAGCATCACTAAATCTGCCCTCTGTGAACCTCAATCTGAATCAGGGTCGCAAAACTAAACAGAAAAAGGTACCCAGAGGATAAATTGGCCCACTGTATGGGATAGCATCATCAGATTCACCCTCTGGGGACCTCATTCTGTAAATGTCAGCCTGCTTATTTTCAGGTCTGCTTACTGCATCAAATTACTTAAATTAGACTGGTAGTCTGAGAGCTTGCAGAAGATGCAATTATAACAGGAGTATGACCAGCCACATCACATTCTCATCAATCTATGTTTCACTATTTATTTATTTATTGGTGTTTAATGTCACATACTTATGCACAATGGCTAATCAAGACTGTGACAATTTTACGGGTGGAGGAAGCCAAAGTACCCGGATAGAACCACCAAGCTGTTGTTGTTGTCAGCTCCTCAACATTCTAACTCTGTTCAAGCTCCGCTCAAGCAGGGTTACAGAGGTGGAAGACGTGCACCATCGACGTGCGGTGCACTTCAGTACACGGCGTCATCGTGCCCCCTTGTAGGCAGCCAGGATAAAGTGCCTTGCCCAAGGACACAACGCGGGTCGTCCCGGACGGGATCAAACTCGGGACCTCTAGCATAGAAGTCCAACAGTCTACCACCAAGCTCCAGTGGAGGGTGAATGAGTACCAAAATGTACGTAGCATTCTGTTTTAATGAACTTAATACTGAAACAGAATTTTGGTTTGAGATTAACTGACAATGAAAAACATACCTAGTACTGTTAAAATGCCATCTAACACACTCGGAACAGACTCATTAAAAATAAAATTTCCTGCAACTCCAACCAAAGTCATGAACACAATCGGGTTGGTAAAGACACCTTTTAAAACAGGGAATACAATGGACATTTTAGAAGTACATCCAGGTAATTTTTCTTCTCCTCGCCTCTTCTGTATTTCAAGAAACAAAAAACCAATGGGGTTGAGGAAGGCTAATGAGATCGGTGCAATCAAGTAGATGTATTTAAGGTATTCTGGATGGGAGTCTTCATATAATGCTTGCACTGAAATACACAAAAAAAAACAATTAAAATATGTCTGTATTAAATGACAGTGTGCAAAATTTAATGAGAACGCTTGTTTTGTTCACGTGGTGGTTAGGCAAATTTAAATCTATGCAAACGGATGACCAGTTAGCCAAAAGTTGCATCTTGAATGGTAAAGTCTGAGTCAATTAACTGGTAGAGTGCTAAATTTTTTCTCAGCCTCAAGATTTCTTCACACATATTTGTCTTGTTACAATTCATGGGAGAGTGCCTATAGGCACTCTCCCATGAATTGTAACAATGCAAATCGATGGACAGGAAGTAATTTTTCTTACAAGATATGATGAAGGACATCCACAGAATATGAAGCCTTTAACTTTAAGTACCTGCAGTTCAGAATAAAGCCCAAATATGGGCTTCTAGCATTTTACCAGTTAAGCAGCCTTTATTGCGTCTTGATAGATTTTTAGACTTTTGCCGTGAGAGGCTATATATATTTCAATTCCATGCAATATAATGAATACTTGTTAACGATAAAAAAGCAGTTTCCCAAGAATTTTTACATAGCCAAAACGTTTGAATTAGCCATCTCCAATCCACAGAAATGGTCAGTTATGCACGCTGAATGAGTTTTCAAAAGCTACAATTTTTTTTACAGGAGAGACACAAAAATAAATTAACCATTTACTTATCAAAAGGGCCACCAGTGTTCATGTTGCAGAGTGCCAATGGCTCCAATTGCACTTAAAAAAAATTCACTTGCCATCAAAAATACAGCACTTAGCAAGTTAGCACCAAAATTTGACACCAAAACATAGTTTTGTAGGTGTCAAAGGCTTTGTCGTTTATTTCTGCATTTCGTTTTTCGGTAAAGCTGTGGTCTGATAACACAGAGGAGGCAGAAATCATGCCTGTCTAGTAATCTCACAGCAAGTCATTATTTATTTATTTATTGGTGTTTAAGGTCACATACTTAAGCACAATGGCTAATCATGACCCTGACAGTTTTATGGGCAGAGGAAGCTGGACTGCCCGGAGAGAACCACTGAGCAATGACAAGCAACTGCTAGCTTCCCAACATCATAACTCTGCACTGCAGCACAGGCAGGGTTAGACTGGTTGAAGACATGTGCACCGTCGACATGCAGTACGCCTTAGTACACAGCGTCAATGTGCCCCCCCCCCCCCTATGTGAACAATCGGGGTGAAGTGCCTTGCCCAAGGACACAACGTGGGAGTCCGAATCGATCGCTCAGACAGTCACCCATCTGAGGACCAACTGGACTCGCCATTGCTTTACGTCGGTGATCTGAAGAGAACCGGTTACTGCAACTCCACCGCACACCCCTCACAGCAAGTCTTTGTTGTGAGTCAACAGAATTAACTGTTTATCCATTTATTAAGATTCTTATCAAAACATTTCTGTATTATTTCTTCATTTTTATCTCGCTTAATCTTTTTAAAAATCCTGAAAGATAATAAATTATTTGCTACTAGTTCATTTGTAGTGAATAAACAGTGAGTAAATAATAAACATGAAATTATTTTGTCACTGTTAATAAAAGACTTTTACGTTATTTATCAATTTATTAATTATTTATTGTTTATTATTACCACTTTTGCGGGCGTTCCTAGCACACTAACGATGTTTTGTCGGACGTTGAATCGTAATGCTCAACAAGTACAAGTCATGTGATGTGTTGGGCCGTTATTGACTATAACAGCCCAACACGTCAATAACAGCCTGACACGTCTAAATATAGACAATGACGTCACATCTTTCAGCCGATCAACAATATTTTTCCCAGATTTCCATTGGGATCAAAATTCAATTCGGATTTTTTAAATTTGTAAACACAATGAACACATTTGTTTCAAGTGTTTCCCTTTGTGTCATGGATAGATAGTGTATCAAATATAGGAAGCGATAAACACAAAGTAAGTGATGACATCTTTGATGAATAAACTCATGCCTAAAGTTCGCAATTCGAAGATATATTTCAACATCTAACTTCCCAAATTTCGTTGAAGACTAATCAGACGATAGTCATGTTACCCGGTTTGTTTGTCAACAAATCAGACGATAGTGTCACTTTTTTTTTTAATTTTAAAACGTCAAGCTTCATTTATTTATCTTATTTCCCATATAATTTAATTGTAATGTCCCTGATGTATGAAAGTGGCAATAATAGAAATAACATGACTTTGTCAGGCATTACAGTGTATCAACAGCTCAACAGAAATGGTTAACAGCCCTTGAGCTTATTAGCGGCCCTCGACTTCGTCGCGGGCCGCTAATAAACTCTTGGGCTGTTGACCTTTTCTGTTCATCCGTTAATAGACTGTAAAGTCCTTCAAAATCATGTTATTGTTATATTAGTTTAATTTTTTTGTTAGCTATCTTTTTTATTCATCAGATAGTTGCATCTAAGTACTTAATTCTACGAACTGCACCTCAGAAGAAATCAGCGACACTTGTCTTTTTCAAATTTCCCATATTTTTATTATTTGTGGGGTTTTGCAACTGAAATAATTAAAAATCGCGACATCGATGCCGTAGCTGCAACGGGTGGTACAATCTCACAAAATTCTAAGTTCATCAAGGGCCGTAACTCCAAAAAAAATATTTGGAACAACACATGCATTGAACAGTGGCTAGACATCAATAAGATACACTTACATGCCAAATATAAAGTCATTCCATCAAGTATTTCAAAAGTTATTGAGTTTTGAAACTTGTTGGTCACAGACAGACAGACCGACCGACTGACAGACAGACAGACCGACAGACAGACAGACCGACATTGCCACTTATAGAGCTGCTAGTTGCAGCTAAAAACGTAAGGTAATATTAAATTAATATCTTGTACTCTGAGTGCAACAAGATGCCATCTGTAATGCTAAAGCATTGCAGATCACAACATGTTGCACTCAAAGTGCAATACATGGTTAATTTGTTCTCATTTAAAATCAGATTCCATTTGGCAATAAACTCTTACATTTGGTGCAAAAAATTCATAAGGTACCCAACAAATATTTCACTTGGCACCCAACAAATTTCAGGCGACTGTGAACACTTTAGGTCTTATGCACCTCTCATTCACATTTTGTACATAAGATCCTATTTGGCACTAAAATCTTTCATTTCCCCTAAACGAATTCATTTGGCACTACAGAAATTCCACTTGGCACTAACAAATTTCAGGAGAGCGTGAACACTTTAGATCTCACACCCACCCATACAAAGTTCAATTGAAAGAATTTTTTTTTTTTAATTTCAACAACTCATATCATGTGACTTCACTTGTCAAGCGAGTTCCAATGAGAGGGGGTCACATGATATGTTTTTGTTGAAATTTTGTGAAAAATTTGAGATAAAAATTAATTACATCAACCAAGTTTAATATCGGGAACATTTGGTCAAGAGTTACAATTTACTTTCTATTGATAACAAGTTCCCCAACATGACAGTGCATCATCTCAGAGGTGTGTTATCAAGCCTGCACATGTATGACCAGGGCTTATATTTCCTCTAAATTTGGGGGAATGCTTTCATTTATTTATTTTTAAGGTTTAATGACACTTTAATAGCTAAGGTCATATCGTGTCAGCAAGCCAGAAAATAAGCAGACTGTCATCTGCAAAATGGGGTCCCCAGAGGGTGAATTTAGTGATGCAACCCTGCACAGCAGGGTAGCATCACTAAATTCACCCTCTGTGAACATCAATCTGAATCAGGGTCTCAAAACTGAACAGAAGGAGGTTCCCAGAGGATAAATTGGCCCACTGTATGGGATAGTGTCATCAAATTCACCCTCTGGGGACATCATTCTGCAAATGTCAGTGCATGATATATCAATAAACCGATACATACTGGCAAGCCAGAAAATAAGCAGACTGTCATCTGCAAAATGAGGTCCCACAGTAGGGTAGCATCACTAAATTCACCCTCTGTGAACATCAATCTGAATCAGGGTCTCAAAACTGAACAGAAGGAGGTTCCCAGAGGATAAATTGGCCCACTGTATGGGATAGTGTCATCAAATTCACCCTCTGGGGACATCATTCTGCAAATGTCAGGCTGCTTATTTTCAGGCCTGTGTGTCAGTGACAGTTTTACGGGTGGAGAAAGTCAGAGTATCTGGAGAGAATCACAGAGCAACGGTGAGCAGCTGCCAGCTAACGAACATCGTAACTCTGCAATGCAGTACAGGCAGGGCTAGATTGGTTGAAGGCATGAATGGATTCTTGGATTCTCGTCAAAATATAAGCCCTGTATGACACACCTTGTTTATAATGGAGGTACACTTTTTCTTGCACTTCTAAATTACAAGCAGTAGGATATGTCTAATACTTTGCACCAAAACTTTAGAGATGGGCGGTATTGGAACTTTGAGTTTGGTATCAGTTTCGGTATTTTTAGGGGGTATACCTCGGTATCGGTTTGGTATCTGACTTGACTGTGATTTGCTGATAGTACCAAAGAGGAATTCACATCAGGAAAATACAGAATAAGTTGTTATAGTATCATTCTACCGCAACACTATACTAGGGTTACCCTCAACAGGGACTTATAAATAGCGAATTAAAGAAAATTTGAAAATTACGATAGTTTTAGTATTCAATGATTGTTTCGGTTTGATTTTTTGGTATCCCCATGATATTGGTATCGGTTCGGTGTTTCAGTATATTGCCCATCTCTAACAAATTTGTATAAGTACATGTAGGGCTGAGGTGAGATGTAATCTGTCAAAGATAACGAGTAAAATTGATATGGTGCAGTAACGTACCCTCATGAACTGGGCAACATTTTGTTCTCATTCTTTAACCCTTTGCGACTTCGGTATGAAATATTGTGTACAAAAATTGCCATGCGTTGTGACTACGGTACGTAATATTACTACTCCGACTGTGAACCCGAGCAGCTGCTTTTTCATCCTGGAACATCATACTTCATAATTTCATTAAATAGGATGGATATCAAGTGCATGTGTATGGTAGACGAATTAATATTTTCAACGTGCAGCCACAAGGCTGCACGTTGCAAATATTAATTGGTCTACCCCAAATAATGAATATGGACTCTTCCTGTTGCTGTCCTTGAACTGATATGGAAGATACCACCAGGGTTCAAAGGGATTAGGATTGCGTTTGACGTCGCCAAAACCTGATTCTTCATGACGTTAAAACATCATGTTAACCGTAGTTGGAAAGGGTTAATTTAAATTTACAGTTTCTCTACCTGGGCTCAGAAGACATGCAGGCTTGGGGTGTGGCAGAGGTGTGGCATAACATTTTCTTGCAAGCTCATAAGTGCATGAATTTAAATGATAGAAAAATAATTTCTGGCAAAATCTCTGTACAGAACATTTTGTTATAACAGCAACTGCAAGAGATGTATTTATTTATCTATTAATGTTTAAGGTCACATATTTCTGCACAATGGCTAATCGTGACAGCAACATGTATATACATGTAAAATAAAGTCTAGCAATTCATTTATACCCATCTTGCCTATTTGACATTGGTTCTGGGCCCTATTTTACCAGTCAAGTAGAACTTGTTTACTGCAGTGAAGAAGCACTATTCCACTTCCCATGGTTCCCACTGGGATTAAAGGGTGAAAACTACACTGTAATCTCAGGGTATATTTTGTTTTAAAAAATTTGATTCGCAATTTTCGCCCCCTCCAGGAACATCGATTGGAATTGATATAAATTGATTTGTAGTTTTAGACCAGGGTTAGTTAGTTTTCAGTTTATTATTATCCAACACATTTCATTTTATTTTTGTTCGAAATACCGTATCATGCACATTTCTTCATCACAGATGCCTAAATTCAATTTCGCCTTCCGTAACAGTTTGCTGTAGCAAATTTCATGGGCTTAACATTGACTACGGCATTATAATCCAGTTCAACCAGGGGGGTTCAACCTGCATTCTTTTTTATGGGTTCGCATCACTGACACACTAATAAGACGGTAAGTTTGCTTACCTCGATTTACTTATTCCCTCGAATCAATTAGTCTCAATCTGTGACTGAAACTTTGAAGTTTCCTTTGAGAGCACAGTTTGTGCCATACACATGCACAGTTGTTGTATTTATGCTGGATTTTCCTGAACGTGCTCACGTTCAGGAAAATCAAACATAAATACAACAACTGCACATGTGTACAGCACAAATTGTTTCTAGAGGGGTTACGGTATGAAAATCCAATGACATTGATATAATGAATGATTGAGTCAGTGACTGGACAAGGTGATCTAGAAAGTCCAATGTGCCTTAGTGTGATAACCCTATCAGTTATCTCTGCATTGGTGGTTCTGTAATAGCAATCTTAGCGATTAACTCTTTACCTGCTGCTGGCGGATATTCTGCACTGGACAGATAATACCTTATCACAAGACTAAGTAAAATTTAGGCATTTTTACTTAAATTTATCCCCTGTAAATTAAATCAGGGTTTTGACCAATGATTTCTTGAGATAAGTTACCAAAAGATTTTCATTAAATCTAGTCATGGCTGCTTTACAGCAGCCATGACTAGATTTGATAAAAATATTTTTTTAAAATTCTCAGCGAGTTAAGAGTTAAAGAGAATGTCTGACGGTCATACCGGCAGAAATCTTACAAAGACTTTGTATCGCAGTGTGCGAATCATTTTTAGATATTGGTTCGCGACCAGGAGATATTGCTTCACAAATGTCGATGCAAAACAAACAACAGGTCATTTTGGTGAAGTTTAATGAACATGTGACTAAAACCGTGGAAGTAGTTCGCTCCACAAGTATTTTGCAAAATCCAATATAGCCTCCAGACGGCCATCTTAAATCCGATCTGGAAAAAATTTATGTCACGCACTGCTCCTCATCATGTCAATCAATTTATATTGGGTTTCATGAAAATGCAGCAAAAACTGTAGAAGTCGTTTGCTCCTCAAGTATTTTGCAAAATCCAATATGGCTGGCAGTCGGCCATCTTGAATCAGATCTGGAAAATAATTATGTCATTTTTGTGAAGTTTCATGAAAATGCGACTAAAACTGTGGAAGTAGTCCGCTCCACAAGTTTACATGTGCAACGGACCGATGACGACAACAGAACAAGTTGATTCCTATAAACCCCCCCCTCCCCCCCAAACTTCATTTTGTGGGGGGTATAACAACAAATACCCCTGAGTCTATTATTACTCACATATAGGATACCCAAGAGCAAAGTCATTACTCTGAGTGCTAAATATTGCAAACAGCCCAGCATATCCGAAATTAAATGGTCGTTTGGCAAGCATCGTCAACAGGAACACAGCAACAAACACAGTAGTTTTGGATATCAAAATTGACAGTAGAAAAATCCAGTCAACTTCATCAAACTTCAACTCACACATACTCTTAAACAGTAGAGCAGGGAGACAAAAATATGCAACAAACGTTCCAATGCCATCTTTTTGAGAGTGAGAAATGAGATTCGTCCGACCTGCTATATATCCAAACAGGATGACTAGAAAACATTGCAGAATAGCTGGATACAAATTATCAATGGAAATGTTACCCGAGTCATTATTTGTACCATTTCTGGAAACTTCCATGGTGGTCCTTTAATAATCTTAATAGTTTGTTGGTGAAACAATGATGCTGGAATTCTTCAGAGTTGGAGCAATATTATTCAAATAATTTATTGATGCTCATTGTTGACCTGCAATGTTATCTCACTATCACTGCAATCTGTGATCAGTTTTGAGTAAAATAATATTCTGTTTGATATCAAGATAATACCAGAAATAAATGAGATCTTCAGATGTGAATTTTTGATGAAATACAAGGTACTAGGTGAAAAAAAAATTCACTGTTGAGCAATATAAAAAATTATTTTATTTTTGTTCCATTAATTTGTCTTGGTATGTGTATCTGTCAATTGGCCACACAGTACAGTAAGAATCCATGCTGCAAATAATTTAGTTTTGGCTATTCTGTCAGAAGAGGAACTGCACAATTCTTTTATGTTGAGTTATTGTTGACTAAATGAAGTGAACTGAAAAAGAAAGAAAAAAGTTAAAGATATCAGTTATTTATTTATTTATTGGTATTTAACCTTTTACCCAACAAATTGCCCGCATCCGCCGGCGTAATATGCAGATTCATCAGCTGAAAAAATATTATTGTTCAAAAAATTTCAACAAAACCATATCATGTGACCCTCATTGGAACGAGCTCGTTCCAATGAGGGGTCACATGATATGGTTTCGTTGAAATTTTTTGAAAAAAAATTAAAAAACGATATTTAAATTAATAAATTTTGATATCGTCTGTGTTGGGTAAAGGGTTAAGGTCACATACTTATGCAAAATGGCTAATCGTGACCGTGACAGTTTTACAGGTGGAGGAAGCCGGAGTACTCGGAGAGAGGCACCGAGCATCAACGAACAACTGTCAGCTCAACATTCTAACTCTGTTCAAGCTCCGCTCAAGCAGGGTTACAGCAGTTGAAGACCGTCCCAGACAGGGATCAAACCCAGGATATCAGTTACAGGCCGGCATAAATTGGCTGGATGGTTGTTTTCAGTCTTTCTGTTTCAAGGCAAGCTGTCGCTCTTGAGTGTCAGTCATTGCACCAGAAATTTTTTACTTTTTGTGAGAAAACAGACAGTGTACCTCAGTTCAACCTAGTAAGCAATTAACCCTTAGTAATGCCTTACCTAACAAATTGGCTGCTTCCAATGTGTAATTTTCAAATCATGCATCAGTAATTTTGTTTACAAATTCAACAAAAGCCTATCATGTGACCCCTCCCATTCGAACAAGCCATGATGTGTCACATATCACGATATAATTTTGGTGAATTTTTTTAAAGAAATGAGGGGGGAGGGGGAATTTTTTTTTAATGGGGTTTAATGACACTTTTGACATCCAGGGTCACCTCATGTCAGACAGTTTTAAGTGTGGTGAAAGCCTGAGTACCTTGCAAGAACTACCGAGCAGCGATGAGCAACTGTCAGAGTTTCCAACATATTAACTCAGCACAGGTACATGTAGGGTTAGCATTGGTTGATGAGGAGGGGAGGTTGGAGAGGGAATGAGTTGTGACCGTTGGGAGTTAATGAGCTTTTCATCGAGAGAACCATGGCATATCAGTGCATACTATGTGGTCTGGAGGGGGGGGGGGGGGGGGGGGCTAAGAGTTAACAGATATGGAAATTGATGAGGAAAGTCAACAGGAACTGGATAGCAACCACAATTTGATAATATTTCAGAGCTGGGGTAATAAAATAATTAATATAATATATTTCAATTTTGAAAGCAATATAAAGTAATAAGTAACAGAGATGTTTTTTATCACAAGTAATAGCAATATATTATAATAGTCTGAAAAATAACTGAGTAATATTTTTTGTATTACTTTTTTATTATAACGGAGATACTGGTGCAGGCTGCAAGCCAAGAGGACCTCGGTTCGAATCCCACCTGCGGCAACCGCATTGTGTCCTTGGGCAAGGCACTTAACTCCGATTGTCCACATGGGAGCAAGATGACGCTGTGTACTAGGGCATACTGCACATCGATGGTACGCATGTCTTCAACCAATCTTACCCTGCCTGTGCTGCAGTGCAGAGTTACGATGTTGGGGAGCTGGCCGCTGCTCGTCGTTGCTCGGTGGTTCTCTCCGGGTACTCCTGCTTCATCCACCCGTAAAACTGTCACGGTCATGATTAGCCATTGTGCATAAGTATATGACCTTAAACACCAATAAATAAATAAATAAATAACGGAGATATGGAAATGTTTAACATGTGTTTTGAGAAAATCATTAATAAAATTATGATATATTTAAACATGACATAAACATAGTCAATAATAATATGGCCTCATAAAGTAGAATTTCTATTTCTCAGGCCATTATTTTGTAAAATGGTATGCGGGCGGGCAGTTTTTTATTTTATTTTTTATTTTTTGTAATTATTTTTTTGTCATCAAAAGTTTAGATTCTTGGTTGTTTATTGCCTTAGCCCTCATAATCTACAGTCCAGAACAGCATGGGTGGTGGTGTATTTCGTACCTTGAGTGCAAGAAGGCTTTGCAATGCAAAAGCATTGCAAAGCCTTGTTGCATTCAATGGACAAATTTATCAATTTTATTACCTTGGGTAAAAAATTAGTCATACAACAAGGTCCGACACAAGCTGTAACCTATGGGTTAAGTTATGGGGGAGGTTACGTGTTTCTATAAACTCGAGACCTATTACTAGGTTATGAGAGGAAACTGATTACCTTAATTTACCTTATATCAACACTACGGAAACCTGCAGGTTACGGTATGCTAGGCACACCGTAACCTATTTTAAGGTTATGGTGTATGAAGCTTATATCAGTCCCTGATACAAGTAAACCATTTAATTTTTATATTTTGAAGTTTGCATTGGTTATAAAAAGAGAGCATGCGGTAGCCAAAAGGGCCATGTGGGAGGGCCTGAGAAACAGATTTTCAACTTTTTAGGCCTAATAATAACACTTTGGTAGGCCACTGATTTGGCGTGGTTCTCATGTGAGAAGGCCTTGATTAGCTCTGTTCTCCCAAATACCTCCTTATCCCCATGCCTCTTCTCTTCTCCCAACACTCAGAAACGAACTGCTTGATGACATCCCATGCCCCATTCTCTCTGATAAGCATACTAACCCTCTCCTTTGTGTCACCAACTAACTACATGTCCTTCACTTCCTCATCCCCTTTCCCCAACATAATCCTGATAATTTGTGTTTTCACAGATACTCTGCTGTGTATATACAGTATTATGTGAGTGGTTTCAATCCAAGCTTACAAACAGTACTTTGAACATATAGACGAGAAAAAAAAAATCTGAAATCATTCAGTGTGTATTTTTCCTGTGATGATAAAGCCAACCAATGATATTATTTAATGTAATCCTCTCATCATACATGTATCCAACAAATGATTGTATTTATAATATTTAATCCTACTGTTCTCTCCAACCAGCTGCTTTAGTAGGCATTATATGCCTACTGACCTATTAAACATTGAATGGGCAAAGGTCTACCACATGTTTGTTAATTCTTCATGTTTGTGCTGTATTTCTATATCTTTGTGCTATATCTATTATGTCCTGTATTTATCTAATAAAAATAATTAATCATTGTTTCTTTCATCCACACCTCACCAATCTCCTCATAATCATAAAAAGAACCAGGATAATCAGCCCGCTTTGCTGTGTCAACACAGCGAAAGCCAATTAATTGGCTAACACGGCACGGAGTCAGCTACACTTTTTAGTGTGTTTGAAAAATAAAATGTCTTCTAACATCGTACAAACTTCTCTTTTGGCATATATATTTCGTATAGTCCCCTGAGTATACTTCCCAAATTTCAAAGAAAACAACCAACAAATAAATGAGAAAATGATAATTTAATTCCCAACTTCACTTTCTCTCCGACACAGACACGGACCTCACTTTTTAGTGTGTCCCCTCTACAATCTTCAGGACATGGTGGCGTTCTCGTATCGATTGCAGTTGGTAAATTCCATAATACATGTATCTCTGCTCTGCAAAGCCCTAAATTTTCTATGCACAACACACATTTTTAATGGGGAAACTTTATTGAAATGGTCAGATATCAAAGGGATTTTTAATAGTCAATGTTAAATAAAGAATAACTGAAAACTGCCAGTTTTTAACTGCCGGTTGTCATAATCGGCCGATGCCCCATAACCAGCCGGTTCTGGTTGCCAATTCCGATTATCGGTTCATCACTAGTCATAATCTGCATTTTGGAACCAATTTCTGCATGAAATTTCGGTAACTGACAAATGTAATAAAAGAAATAGAAAAGTAATATTTATTACATTTTTACATTAAAGTAATTGTAATATTAGGCCACACAAAGTAGATCTTCTGTTTCTCAGGCCATTATTTGTGAAATTGCATGCGGGCGAGCGGTTTTTTATTTTATTTTTTATTTCAGTAATTACTTTTTTGCCATCAAAAGTTCATGTTCTTGGTTCAAGTTTTAGGCCTCATAATCTACAGAATAGCATGTGTGGTGGTGTATTTCATCCCTTGAGTGCAAGAAGACTTTGCAATGCTGAAGCATTGCAAAGCCTTCTTGCACTCAGGGGACAAATTCATAATTTTTTTTAACTTGGGTAAAATATCAGACATAAACCATTTAATTATTTTTTTTTTTTACTTTACATTGGTTATAAAAATAGAGCATGCGGCAGCCAAAAGGACCATGCAGGAGGGCCTGAGAAACAGATTTTTTATTTTTTTAGGCCTTAGGGCTGTACGATATTTTAAACTGAATATCAGTATCAGTATTAAAAAAAAAATACTTTGGTATACCGGTATATATCAAAAGACTGTTCAGATATCTGGACATACGTACCACAATCAGGACTTGAGCCATCACAGAGGAATGAATTGCATGCAGCATACCTTGATGATGCAGCTCAAATAACCCTTTACCCAATGCTGACGATATCAAAATTGATCACTTTAAATATTATTTTATCAAATTTTTCCCAAAATCTCAACAAACCAATATCATGTGACCCCTCACGGGAACAAGCTCGACGAGCTATTTCCAATGAGGGGTCACGTGATATAGTTTTGAATTTTTTTGAAATATTTTTTCAACTGTTGATTTTGTATGTTATGCGAGTGGATGCATCCAATTCATTCGGTGAAAGGATAATATTTTTCATTTGGTACTCTAGTTAAAACTCAAGACATCTTGAAAATTAAATTATGGGTAAATAATTGATGCTGATAAACTGATATTTTTGTAATTACGATACTGGTTTGAATTCCAGTTTATATCAGTTTATCGTTATACCGTGTAGCCCTATGTAATAAAATATAACAAGAAAAAAATCAAAAGTAATGGTAATATAATACAGTTAAAACTAAAAGTCCTGTCACGAATAGTGCGCTTATCTAGGCTTAATTGTGCGTTGGAATTGCGCGCAATTGCCATATCGAATGGCATTCAAAGCACGGCAGATTCTCTTGGTTACTCATAGCAAACACATGCAATGTTTCTGCCAATGGCCCTCCGGGTTACCCGGAGGTCCATTGGCTGAAACATTGCTTGTGCACAGGCCTTATGGGCAGAATTTGATAGCTTTACTTGGGCCATAACGCGTACATTAACGCGCATATCAACGTGCTATTTGTGCGCATTTTATGACAGGACTTCTAGTTTTAACTGTATATTACATTTGAAAGTAATAGATGCCAGTAGTGCTGAAATGGTTGGCCCATTTTTGTAACCGACTAACCGTCGAGCATAACTGGATTTCAACCGGATATCTGTTAATTTTAACCGCTGGTATTACTGCGTTGTCTACACTGCAAAATCAGTACGGAATGACTAGAAAACAGTTCAAAACACACACACCTGCAAAACGTATACAAATGAACACTATCAAGTGCCAATGTGCAAACAATTCTTTGACCAATGCTTGGGGACGTTTTGACCAAAGCTTGGGGATGTTTTGACCAATTTATTTTTGGGGACGTTTTGGTTTGGGGACGTTTTGACCAGCACACCTGAAACAATGAAAGTGTCAAAGACACTGTAGCTTAACTTGACTGTGTAGTGTTTGATGAAAAGGATAATGTACAATGTTTGTGAAAGGATTATGAAATAAGACAAGAATTGTGCTAATTGAGAATATTTTAATTTATGTACCCTACATGCTGTTTTCAATAAGAATAATTTGAGGTATAGACTGTACTAAAGAATTAAGACCTGGGTTGATGTGGCCCTATCAGTTCACGTATGTCAACCAAAGTTACCAAGTTAGAGTAAAATCATTCCAAAACGAGTCATCCTACCAAGTTACAATAAAATCCCTTCATAAATATAACTCATAGACTTGGCTAAAGGAGTCGAGGTCATGTGACGGTTAGGCAGCCACAGTTGACCGATCATAACCAAAATAAGAGAGTCTCATCTAGTTATCATACCAAGTTATCCTACCAAGTTACAATAAAATCCCTTCACAACAACAACCTGTAAGCAGTGCTAAAGGAATGTAGGTCAAGTGACCAGGTGGCAGTAAGCTAAAAATTGCATGTGCAATTTGTTCCCATGGGTGCGTATTTGAGTTATTAGTTAACTGTTTTAGCAAAGAGCCTCTTACCTTGAGTAGCTGGAATATAAGATCATTGGGTGAATACGTAATCCTAATTTTTTTAAGTATCTTTTTCTGTTTACTGCTATGACAAATGTCACAAACAGTTCCACATTTACATTTACCTATTCCTCGCAATGAAATTTCTGGCGGGAATATGTTGCAAGTCGTGAAAGAGGTGTGGTAAGAAATTATTATATGCCCCATTGACCAAGAGCCCATCATTGTTTGACACTGACCATTCAAAATGAATTTTAACATGCTAGATTTTAAAATAGTTTTTTTTATGACATACGTTCATAGTTTTAAACAGTTCAATAAAATCAAAACATGTTTTTTTCTGAAACACATTTGTAAAGTACCAAACAGTTCATTTATTCTGAAACCACCGTTACTCACACTGTGGGATTTCCTTCAGCATTATAATCTGCAATTAACAACACCTCATCAAAGAGAAGAATGTGAAATTTGTCTGTAGAAGACAGTGTTACACTGACAGGCACATGCAGACTGCTGCCCATGCAGAAAACAACCTGAATTGAACTAGACTGTTGGCAGTTTGATACAAAGTAACTAACATTTATCCGTGACTTGACAGCCCAAGTGATCGAAATAACTGTTCATTCAACATTTTAACACCTTAATCCTTTCAAGTTACACCGAGAACACATCATTATAAATCAACAAATGTTAGTAGCTTTGATGACAAGGCTTGTGACAGCAAATGAATGCTAACAACTTGCGGTCAAATACGGTCATGTACATGTATAGGTTATCCGGTTGCAATTGACAGCTTTTCCAACTGGTTATGCTGATAATCAGCAAACCGGTTATCTGGCTAACCATTTCAGCACTAGACCTCAGCCAGTATACCAGTATATCCAAAAATTGCTCAGTAGTGCTCAAACGACTAGTGAATTCCAAAGTCGACTAGTCAATACCCAAAAATCAAGTCGATTTCAACTTGTCATTGGTGATAACCTGTCTCCTTATAACAGTGTTGGTGTTCTGGTAGAGTGCTGAAGGTGCAAATTTGGCTTCACTTGGGCATTCATATACAGCAACTTACTGGAACATTATTCTGTGAATGTGCTTCTAATTATGCTATGAGTGAAATTATATAGTCTTATTTAATTTGCCTTGTTGCGATTTATGGGAGAGTGCCTATAGGCACTCTCCCATAAATTGCAACAAGGCAAATTAATAACATATCCTGATAGCGCAAAATAATTCAGCACTCTACTAGTACCAGTTAAAACAAACTACTGTCACTGCTATTAGATGGCAATAGATGTATACATTGATTGCCCAATATTGCTGTTCAAACTGTCTGACAGTGGCACAGAAGGGATACTACTTACCTAAAAGCTTGAACTCCTCCGACTAGTCGACTGCACAATTGAGACTCGACTACTGGTTTACCCAGAGTCGACATCGACTAGTCGACTAATCGTTTGAGTACTACTGCTCAGATATCTGAACATATGTACCATATTCGAATTTCAGTAATCACAACTGGAACAAATCAGCATGCCTTGATGATACAGTTCGAATAACATTTTACCCAAAGCAAACAATATTAAAATTTACTTTTTTAAATATTAGTTTATCAGTTTTTTCAAAAAAAATTCAACAAAATCATATCAAGTGACACTAATTGGAACGAACTTGTTGAGATTGTTCCAAAGAGGGGTCACATGATATGGTTTGTTTGAAATTTTTTGAAAAATAATATTTGTTCAAGTGCACAATTTGTGAATTACCCGGGGCAGATGTGGCTGATTCATTAGGTAGAGGGATAATATTATTTGTTTGGGACTACAGATAAAAAAACTCACAATATCTTGAAAATTAAAATTTTTTAGTAAATTTTGTTTCTTAACATACCTACCACAATTGTTTACAATTGGCTGTAACATAAGTGCAAGCCCTACTTCGGAACTAACTCAAGCTTTTAGAATCTTTTCCAAACGAGTTGGAAAAGTACTAGAGTGCAAAAGCACGAAAAAGATCGAAAAAAGGGTCGAGCAAGACCAGCGCTCGAAATTACAGGTACTCTCTCTGCACACCTCTTGCGTTTACCGAGCGCATGCGCAACAACCGTGACGTCAATTCCGTATTTCCGCCAACGAGAAGTTTGTGATTTAGCGGGGAGGCATCGATATCAAAGATATCCCCAAGGAGGGTGGGCCTCCGGTAAACAATTGTGGTAGGTATGTTAAGAAACAAAATTTACTAAAAAATTTTAATTTCTTTTCAACCTACTCACAATTGTTTACAATTGGCTGAATAAACAATAGGAGGAGGTGAATCACATAACCAATACCAACAAGAGTAGCAGAACGAAAGCAAGGATGGCAGAGAACAAAAACTAAAACCTGTAATGAAGAAAGAGAGAAGGCACCTGAAAAGAACAAGGCTGAGAGAAGCGCAACCTCGACAAAAACAATTTAACGAGGGTGCACCACAGCCTGAGCAGCAACGAGAGGGCCTAAAGAATAAAGGTCCTCAGATTGCTGCTGAAGGTGGCGGAGATAAAAGGAGGAGAAGGTAGAAGCATTCCTCCAGTAAGCCGCATTCATAACATCACGGAGCGAAACAGAATTGGAGAACGCCCAGGATGTAGAAATGGCACGAACCTCGTGAGCATTAAGCCGGTTCGAAACAAGATCCGATGCAGACAAGCGAGAATAAGCCAGCTTGATTGCAAGACAGATCCACCTGGAAATAGAATGGGAAGAGATAGACTGCCGCTTAGGAATGAGAGACAGAAAGAATCTCTTCCGATCCCTCCTAATGAACTGAGTGCGAGTAATGTAAGTCTTGACCGCACGAACAGGACAAAGAAGAGGCCTCCGTCCATCTACAGCAGGGAGAGCCCGAATGCAGATGGGAGGAGGTACCGAATCGGGGAGTTGATTCTTAGCCAGAAAAGAGCAATCAGTAGTGAATGTGACACTGTTAGCCTCATTTCGGAAGAAGGCAGAATCAACAGATAGCGCATGAAGCTCACTGACTCGACGAGCAGAAGCAAACGCTAGAAGAAAAGCCGTCTTATAGGTGAGAAAACGCATGTCGGTCTCAGATAAAGGCTCGAAAGGCGCCCCCTCCAAACAGTGCAACACCCATGCCAAGTTCCACTTGGGTGTAAGACGCAAAACTCGAGGCCTCTTCAAAGAAAAGTGCCGAATAAGTTTGGAGAGGAAAAGATTACGACCGATACACCACTTTCCCACATAAGAGAAAGTATCAGACAGCATAGACCGATAGCCCTTAATCGTAATAGGCTGGAGGCCCTTGGAGTCAAAAAGAAAAACCAGAAAATCCGCAATTTGAGCGATAGACGGATCACGGTAATTCACATTGTGATCTGAACACCAGCGGCAGAAAACCTTCCACTTGGCGGCATAAGTCATTCCAGTGGAAGGTCGCCGCGATGCAGAAATGCACTCCACTGATCGTCTCGAAAAACCTCTACGTCGGAGACTGGACCTGATAAAAGACAGGCGTGAAGGGACAGGCTCGCCAGGTTGTTGTGATACTTCCTGGGATGACCCTGTGAAAGAAGATCGCGACGTAGAGGTAGACGAATCGGTCGATCGGCCAATAGAGGCCGCAGCAGATTGATCCACACCCTCTGTGGAGACAGGGGTGTGATCAGAATGATCCTGCAACTGCAAGCACGAATCTTCGCTAAAACTTGAGGAAGAATCGGTGCAGGAGGAAAGGCATAGCCGACCCAGCCTGTCCAGTCCAGAGACAGAGCGTCTACTGCAAATGCCAGAGGATCTGGACAAGGGGAGACAAAAGTCTCTACCTGATGATTCCAGCGAGTAGCGAAAAGGTCGACCTGAGGACGACCCCACTGCTCGCAAATCGCCTGAAACACCGACCGATGTAGCATCCATTCGGTTGGAAGGACACTGTCGCGTCGGGACAGGGAGTCTGCTAGGACGTTGAGACGCCCGGGAATGTGTCGAATGGACACCCGAGCGTTCACATCCCGCGCCAACAGAAGAAGATCCCGAGACAGCCGATACATAGGAATCGAATGAGTGCCTCCCTGATTCCGTATGTAGGCCACTACTGTCGAATTGTCCGAAAGAAGTAGGACAACATGGTACGACAGATGAGGGATCCAAAGCCGAAAACTCAACAGAAGAGCAAGGAGCTCCTTCTGGTTGATATGAAGGCCCACCTGCTCGCTGTCCCACTCTCCGTGAGGAGACAGACCGAGAGGGTCCAACGTCGCACCCCAGCCCCGATCGCTGGCATCCGCAGTAAGGATGCGATCGGCCAAAGGAAGATCCAACGGAACACCCTGTGTCAGCCAGGGAATATCTGCCCAAGGGCGGAGGTGACAAAGCAGAGACCGAGGAATAGTGAGTTCCAGGTCCAGCGGATCTACATTCGGACGCCAATGATCCAACAGGAAGTGTTGGAGAGGTCGGACAAACAAGCGACCGAGCGGAATGAGATCGGTCACCGAACCGCAAAGGCCCAGCATCCGAAGGAAAGTCCTGGCCGATACCGAGGAAGATTGAAGCAGGTCCCGAGTCAAGGCGGAAAGAATCGTCGCCCGAGCCTGGGGAACCGACACTACATTGTGAAGAGTGTCGAAATCCATCCCCAAATGACGGAATCGCTGAGAAGGAAGAAGATCCGACTTCTCGCGATTGACTCTGAAACCCAGCGACGCTAGCAGGCAAAGAAACTGCCAGACATCGAACTCCAGAACAGCAGCATCGTGGCGCCGTTGGAGGATGTCGTCTAGGTAGGCGGACGAAGTCACCGCCGACTGAGTGCGATGGAAAGCAAGCACATGTGACATCAGTCGGGTGAAGGCCCAAGGAGCCAGGTTCAAACCGAACGGGAGAGCTCTGAATTGAAAAACTCGATCCCAAAACGAGAACCGAAGGTATTTCCGTGACGCCAGATGAATGGGTACATGGAAGTAGGCATCCTTCAGGTCGATACTGGCCGCAAAATCGCCCTGATGAACTGAACGTCGAACCGACCGGAAAGTCTCCATACTGAAACGAGGAGCAATTATGTACTCGTTCAGGGTACTCAGATCGATGACAGGACGAAATTGGCCGTTTTTCTTCGGCACCAAGAAAAGTCTCGAGTAAAACCCCGGTGAAAGGGTGTTCCTGACCACCTCGATCGCCCCTTTGGTGAGGAGATTGTCGATCTCCTGCACCAGAAGGTCCCGACGCAGAGAATCTGAAGGGACCTGAGTCGGAAGGGGCACCCGAGATAAACTGGGGTGCCGATGGAAGGACAGTCGCAGACCGGAATGAATGACGTCGAGGACCCAAGAGTCCGACGTTATCTCTGTCCAACGGTCGTAAAACAGCGACAGCCTTCCTCCGACTGGAGGCGAATCGAGGTGAGAACCTTCACTTGCGGCCTCGACGAGGCCCCCGAGAGGAGAAACCACCTCGGGAAGTGACAGAGTCCTGAGACTTTCCAGCCTGAGGCTGCCAGTGGGCCTGGCCACGTCGGCGCTTCTTATGAGCAGAAGGAGCAGACGGAGCCGAAGGCGTAGCCGACGTTGCCGACGAGGCAGACGCAGCAGCACGCTTGGCGGGCCTGGAACGACCCCCACCCGCAGCAGCAGGTGGGTCAAGCTGTCTCAGCAAAAGCTGGTCCTTCGAATGACGAAGAACTTCGCCACGAAAAGCTTCCACGGAACCATGGAACAACTGAGGTCCTACCAAAGAGGCAGACCTCAGAACAGCACGTTGCTCAGAAGGAAGGGATGGTAAAGAATCCAAAACCGCATCCCGGCGTGCCAGCTCCAAATTGGCCGTGTTACAGGCGTGAGCGTGAGTCAAGTTCATAAGAGCCTGTGACAAAACGCGAAAAGGCGCCTGAGCGTCATCAAACTCCCCTGGTGGAAAATATTCAGCCAGAGCAGCGACGACATGGTCCGCGAGAGATAACATACCCAGCATCTCTCGGGACAGGCCCACCATAGACTCAACTACCGACATCGGGAGAACTGCCGACTTAGGCTTAGTCAACCCGAGGGAAGAAGAATCCTCATCCACAGTAGTCATCCCTTGGAAGACTGGTGGAGAGACGGAATCGTAAACACGAAACCGCGATGGAGGCAGGAAGGCATCAGCTCTAGAAAAGAAGGAACCCTTGAGGGCCTTAGAATGCATTTTGGCGTCTAAGCCCTGGAAGGACTCAACCACCTGAGCCGATTGCAGAGGACGCAAAGCCCCGGAGCTAGAAGGCTCAACAGGGTTACGGCGCTCCACAGTGGACCGCGGCCGGACGGTCACAGAAGGCTGGTCGGAAGGTAGAACGTCCGGCAATAAGCCAAAGACGAAATCCAAAGCCTGCCCCAAGACTGACGAGGGGGGACCATCACCTTCAAGATACTCGTCATCCTCCGTAGCAGAGGAGACGTAGCCCAACTCGGGCTGACCAGCAGAAACCTCCTGTGAATACTGTGCAGTATCCAAGGGGCCAGGCGAGACATCTCGGCGACCGACCAAAGGAGGTTGTGCCTCAGGAGGCACAGGGAGGCCAACTTGAGGGTTGCCAGAAAGCAAGCGGGTGAGCGCCAAAACGGCCTGGCGCAGGTCACCCTGAGAATCCGTCGCAGCAGAATCGCCCGACGGAGTGTCCTCCCAATGGACCCTTCTGGTAGAAGAACCCAAATCCTCAGAAGAGACCGACGGCGAACGTCGATCGGCAGACAGAATAGGAGCACGGTGAGAAGACACCGGAGGATAGTCCCGATTGTGACGCCCAGGAGCCATCACTGGCCTCTGCGAAACAGAAGGCCCTGCCTGCAAATCCTCGAAAGGGACCGACGGCGCACGTCGATCGGTAGCTGGACCTAGGACACGGTGAGAAGACACCGGAGGATTGTCCCAAGAATGACAGGCCCCAACTGCCTATCCTCTGAGACCGACGGCAAGCATCGATCGACACCCAGACTCGGAACACAGTGAGGAATCACCGGAGGAAGGTTCCGAGAGTGACAGCTAACCGGGGCTGTCACTGACCGCTGCCGAACAGCAGGCCCTGGATGCCAACGTCCCAACACCATCCCGCTAGCCGGCACACTAGCAGGCGAAGGTGGAACAATAAACGATTCACTCGAGGGACGAGGAATCGCTGCCGAAGCGACCGGCCGGCTCAACCGACTAGGAGCAAACCTAGCCAGATGAGACGGAGCAGACAGCAAACCCGCACAGCCTCGCCGCGAGGCTGGGGGAGGCTGAGAACACACAGACACACCAGCAGATACAGCCTCGGTCCCCCGAGACTGTAGACCATCCCCAGAGGAGATGGAAGAGCCACCATCAGACAGAATAGGATCTGGAGTAGCAACCCCCTCAACAACGGTCGACGGTGTAGGAGGCAGATCGGAGAGGGTTACCGAGCTGACCTCGGAAAAGCTCTCAACGAAAACAGACGCCTCAATAGTGACATCCGAAGACAAAGAGACCGCGGTCTCCTCATCAGGTATCACAGAACAAACACCGTCAACAGTTGCAGAGGAGCTCGCCACAGAAGTCAGATCCGAATCCTGTGTGACAGAGTCACCACGTGCACCAGCAGAAATGTCTGCAACGGCACGGCTACCCTTACCCCGAGAACGAGGGGTTCTAGCTCTGGAAAGAACCACCTTGTTAACAGAAGCCCAAAATTTAGAGGACCAAACCCCACAGATACCACATGATTGGGCCTGAGTGCAATTGTTGCAAGTGACACATGTGGTATGGGAATCGTCCACATGTTTCACCTGCAAACAAGAGGTACAAGGAATAGTCTTAGGCATGATATAAATACAACAATCAAGCTTCCCGCCGACGGAAAACAGAACGAAGGTCGTGTTCACACGTGGGGGAAAGGCAAGATAAAGTGTGAAAAGAACAGCAATAATAATACAAATTAACATTAAATGAGAGTAATAATTTGGTAGCTTGAAAAAGGATACAATCCAGTAGCACACTAAAGACGATTAATAAGTTGTTCACGAAGAATTAATATCATAAACAGCACAAGTCACAAAAATTTCCGACCATGAACAATGGCGGAAAATAAAGGAATTGACGTCACGGTTGTTGCGCATGCGCTCGGTAAACGCAAGAGGTGTGCAGAGAGAGTACCTGTAATTTCGAGCGCTGGTCTCGCTCGACCCTTTTTTCGATCTTTTTCGTGCTTTTGCACTCTAGTACTTTTCCAACTCGTTTGGAAAAGATTCTAAAAGCTTGAGTTAGTTCCGAAGTAGGGCTTGCACTTATGTTACAGCCAATTGTAAACAATTGTGAGTAGGTTGAAAAGAAATTAAATTGTTTAAATAACAAGAGGCCCCACAGGGCATGAAGCGCTCATCTCAAACAGAACACAATATAAACAGAGTCCAAAAATGAGTACATTAAGCAATCCATATCCATAGGCTACACTGTCAATCCTTGAGTCCCTCAGGAGTGACAAAAATAATCTGGGCATCATGCCTTTTCTTCAGTTGATCATAAAGTAAAATGTAGAGCTCCCCTATGAAGCCCCTTGATACAACCTATGTGGATTAATCTTAGTTACACACCTCTAGAGGGTACTGACTACAAAATTTTTAATTCTTCAGCAAAATGGCAAATTCCAGCTCCCATAGGGAGCCCAAATATTAACTCAGGCTCTCGATTTGAACACAGTTGAATCTGACTTCCCTAGAGATGTTGTGTACCAAATATGAAAGCATTCTGACTGTTGGATCTGAAGAAGAGAAAGTTTAAAGAAATTTCTTCACATTGCCCTAAGTTAAAATTTGGGCTACCATAGCGAGCCCAAATATTAACCTATGGATCCGATTTGAACAAACTTGTATCTGATCCCCCCTAGAGATCTTGTATACCAAATATGAAAGCATTCTGACTAGTGGATCTGAAGAAGGATTTTGAAGAAATTCCCTCACATTGTACCAAGTTAAATTTCAGGTTCCCATATGGAGCCCAAATATTAACCCAGGCACCCGAATTGAACAAACTGGAATCAGACCCCCCCTAGAGATGTTGTATACCAAATATGAAAGCATTCTGACTGGTGGCTCTGAAGAAGAAGATTTTCAAAGAAATTTCCTCATATTTCACTAAGTAAAAATTTGGGCTACAATAGCGAGCCCAAATATATACCTAGGGGTCTGATTTGAACAAACTTGAATCTGACCCCCCCCCCTCCCCACCCCCCCCCCCCCCCCCCAGAGATGTTGCATACCAAATATGAAAACATTCTGACTGGTGGATCTGAAGAAGATTTTTTTAAATTACCCCCCATACTGAACCAAGTTAAAATTTGGGCTTCTATAGGAAGCCCAAATATTAACCTAGGGACTTGGTTTGAACAATCTTGAATCTGACCCTCATAACAATGATGTATACCAAACATTAAAAGATTCTGACTGGAGGTTCTGAAGAAGATTTTTAAAGAATATTCCCCATATTACCCTATGTTAAAAATTTGGGCTCCTGTAGTAAGCCCAAATGTGAACCAATGAGCTTTATTTCAACAAACTTGTATCTGACCCCCTATGAATGCTGTATACCAAACATCAAAAGATTCTGATGACTGGTTCTGGAGAAAAGATTTTTTTAAATTTTTGCAAATATGCTGACTCAGCATTTTTTCGATGCCCATTACAGAACACCCTAACATAACCGATGGCAATTTTTTTTTACCATTCAATTCTACTGGTCCTAAGAATACTTCATACCAAATAACAGCTCTCTGTTCTGTGTGGTTTGGGAAATATGGGCGTTTGAAAATATTTCTATTTTTAGCTCCCAGGGTTCCCATGGGGATGCAGTAATTTTATTTTTTTGCATGGGTCAAGTACTTATGACCCAATAATAACACATACCAATTTGGTTCACACAGGACCATCAGTTCAGAAAGTTAAAAAATTTATAGTAATTTATATATTTTTTATACTTACCAATGACCCAGACATAGCTGGTGCTAACTCTTAAAATATAGGGCCAAACACAAATTTTGCCCCCCAATCCCCAAAATTTGCATCTAAAACTAAAGAAAACATGTCCTGAAAGGCCCTCCACACTTCGCCCCCACTGCGCATGCGCAGTGTCAAGGACGTTCCGAAATTGGCGCCATTTATCATTCTAATAACCAGTGCCTGGAAAGCGCTATGTACTCAGCGGGGAGGCAAGAGTTCCCAACTCCTGGGAGGGCCATCCCCGTCTGGGTCATTGGTAAGTATAAAAAATATATAAATTACTATAAATTTTTTAACATTTTTATACTGTACCAATGACCCAGACATAGCTGAATAGTAAAAAGGCTGGAGGGCCAAGGACATAGAGCAAAATGGAATACGCTCAATAAAATAAAATAGAGTCATCCCCTGTAGGGAAAAGAAGTAATAGGCCTTACATGTATCTTTCTTATTTATGATAAATTAGAAAGATACAACACCTTCCAAAAATTGAGCTTCATACATCCATGTACTCTATTAATATCCAATAATCCTTATACTAATAATTTTTAAAGTAAGCCAATAATAAAGTAAGTCTAGGGAATAGAGACTCTTATACTCCTAAAAGTGTGTGAGAATTGCATAATCATGTCCGTTGACATATGCAATATTCAAAAGCTATACTTTAAAAACTAAGACTTTAAAAACTAAGACTTGAATGAATTTTATAAACTTAAACTTCTCACTAAACAACCATCCCAATAACAGCTCAGAATTACTAACTCCGGAGGAGGTATCCCCTTGTTTTCATAGTAAAAACAGGTGACCCAAGGGAACACCCTCCCCCCCCCTTTTTCTTGCCCTGGGTCAAATAGCCCAGAGCAAAGAGGGCAGCCGAACGGAGACACTGCCGAAACAGACAGCCTACCTAGCTATAGTAGCAACTGTTAAGTGAATGACATTCTGAGCAGTAGATAATAGACCTAACAATAGAGGCCTCCAGAAATGGACTCGATATTTCTGAGATAAAATTCATGAATGGATGGCTGAGCGCAATGAGCAGCCTTCAAAATCTATAATAGCAACACTATTAATGTAAGCCCAAGAAGTAGAAGAACTCTTACTTCATGAGCCGAAATCTTAAGCACAACTGCTAAGCCAATGATATACCATAAGCAGTACGCTAGTTAATAGAATCCATTAACAATAAAATGGAGCGTAACGTCCTTCTACTAGACATCAAAGACAGAAGAAGCTTACGCCCTTGTAATAAACAGATATCTGTTTATAAATACATAAACTGTACCCGGAAAGAGTAAAGGCCTATGCCCATACGAAGACGGAAGGACCTTAAAATAATAGGTTCCGGATAATAGGAGCCTAACTCTTATGCAACAATCCAACCTAAATAGTAACGGAAGTATTGATTCCGAAACTATGAAAGTGAAAATCATCCATCGATAGAGCATGAAACTCACTGACTCTACAGTAAAAGAGAAACCAACAGAATTACTGCCTAAAAGGTCAGAATTTGAAAACTACTGTTTCCAGAGGCTCAAATGATTACTTAGCTAAGTAAGAACCGAAGTTAAAATCCGTATAGGAATTTAATCTAAAGATTCTAAGTCTATTTATCAAAAAGTTACTAACTGACTTAGATAAAGAGACAAAAGACTCAATTGTAAACTATCGTAGAGTGCATAGGTATGAGGTAACATAAACCTATAACCTAAATAACAACAGGCTGCAGTAGATCTTGTGAAACAAGTATACTAAAAAATAGCAATGAGTAGTATGGAGGGATCAACCATATGAACATAATGATCCCTACACCACGACGGAAGAGCCTCCACTTTAGTCGCATAGAATAGCGAAGAAGAGGATCTCCTATAGTAAGAAATCACGTCCAAAGCTCGTCCAGTACAGTGCTTACAATGCAATACGGACCACACAACGGAATACATGAAGGTTGCGACCTTGCTGGTTGTGATAAAGATGACACGATTTACCCAGTGAAAAAAGATCCTCACATAGAGGAAGATTTCACGTTAAGATCCACAGTAGACAAGAGAGAAAATTACTCATGATCTCTGTGAAGATAGAGATGCTATCAACAGAATTGTATTGTGGTTGTTTATCTTAGCAATACCTGCTAAAACAACAGCGCCGGAGGATACGCGTATCCTATCATTCCGTCCTATAGATCAATAGAGCGTTAACAGTATTAGCTCAGAGATCTGGACAAGCGAACACATACGTCTGCAATTGATTAGCAAGCTGTGTCATAAATAAAACATCATTGGGCGCTCCCATAGATAGCAAATCTGATTGAATACTTGTTTGTTGAGAGTCCATTCTGACAGCAACAAGCGACCCGTAAGAGAACGGGAGTGCGATAAAACAATCAGACGACCCAGAATATGACGGACCAAAACTGAACTTGGTGTACTATAACCAACAGACGGATTCTTTCCATTAAATTGAATAACGGAAACTAAAGAGTGCCTCCCTGGTTCCGGAGATACGCCACTACTGTCGAATTAAAGGACAGGAATTTGGGCATGCGTTTTTGAATAATGTTCATGCAATGACATAAAGCAAGCCTAAAAAACATTATTCCGCGGAAGTTAAACTGATAGCTAAAAGACTGCGGAACCCAAAGACCCTGGCACTTCGAATCCGTAGGGATCAGTATATATCCCAATCTGTTTGACTGGCAACCGTCATAACAGCCACACTCGGGTCCGGCAACTGCGGCGGCACTCTCTGAGTCAACCACCGAATGTTTGCCCCAGTCTGAATCTCTTGTAACACTAGATAGACAAGAGAATGTATAAATCAAGCAATTCATGGATTGCCGGAAAGTTGCCGTCGAAGAGAAGCTCCTCCGAGAACGAAGCGACTCTGAGAGAGTTCTTAACCTACTATCCACGCGTGGATGTAGCTAGGGCTGCATCACGTCTAACCAACTCCAATCAGCCACTGAAGGGCGGAGTTATACGTGAACAAACTACTGCCTTCAAAAGAAATTACATTGAGAATAATATCCCGTAAATCTTTTCTTGAAGACGTAATGATAACGCCTCAGTAAGGCGGATTACGTATAATAAAGCGTCTAAGTTAAGTCTACTATACATAATGTCGTTCCCAACATTGAAATTGGAAAAGACATAAACGGCGAAAAAGAATATATGCAGTCTTTAATCACACCGTCTAGACGCATATGAACTCTCGGTATGCCCTGCTCTGCCAAAATAAACTATATGTAAAAAAGATAAAATGGCAGAAATGAGCCACGCGGACAAGAAACTAAACTATCATGCTTAGTAGCAGGCTTGTATATATATATAGGCTTGTATATATATATAAATATATAGCGTCGAAAAATAAAACACATGTTGTAATGACAATATTGGACTGCGTCGGTAAGTCAGGGACAAAGTCCCTGTACCGATCGAAAAATCCGAGTCCAATGACGCTATAAGTCTCTTATCCAAGATCGCAGCAATGAAGTCCGAAAAATAATCACTGGAAGAAATGCCAGAAGATATGAAAGGCATCTTCCGATACTACTAAAGGGAAAACTCGAAATCTTTCGAATCCCTTTCGCCATCCTGTCGGACCCTATAAAGCGTTCGGTCGTCCGTAGCTTGATGCAACCGCGGACCGCACCGACCCAGCGCCGTCGGATAATTCCTGATTCGACCGAGAAACTGTCAATTGCTGGGATGCTGCGAAACAACTGTGCTAACTCGGATAGCACGTCCGTCACTGAGGCCTGAGGAGCAGCGGTCTTACGATGCATTGCCGCAGGAAGCTCCGAGATCGTTACCCCGTGCATACTTCCAATATGCGAGCGAACGGAGTGTATAGGCCTCGTGTCCCTTGGCTACCGGATGGCGCGACCTATTCGCTGTGGAATCACTGAATGCCGAAACTGATCGGATACTCGAGGTCACGTAGCCAATGTGCGGTCGTGTGCCCTGCTGTGAGGATGAGGAAGCATAAAAGACAGTCTCTCGGACTGTCAATATAACGGAGCGTCCCGAGCAACGGACATATGCTCCGAATGTAAAATATCTGAACCACAACATGCGGTCCCCTATGTTGTTGGCTTCCTCCGATCTGTCCTCAATCTGCCGTCACTGGGTGAGTACTAAAGTAATTAAAGTGCTCGCATCACCCAAATCTCCTTCCTAGACCGCAACGGACGACCCCGGCAGCCGAACCATTCGATGAATGTACGCTACACCGGGTGAGCTAGCGAATGTCACTCCGTAAGCGATAGACATATTCCATGAGCACTTATTGCCGCTAACTCTTCATTAACTATGACGACAGAGGCACACTTTTGAAAGACATCTCCATAACTCTTCGAACAAGAAACCAGAAATGCTTGGATAGCAAGCATAAAATAATAATATATATAGCGTCGTTCAATAATTCGAAAGTTTGTGTGACATTATTGGACTATGTCGGAACTGAGGGACGATGTCCCTGAACCGAACCAAAAATTTCTAAGTCCACCGACGCTATCAGTTTCTTATCCGGCATCGCAGCATATGTTGTTCCGAAAGGGAAAGCTTGAAATCCTCCGAATCCCTTTCGGTATCCCGTCGGACCGGATGAAACTTTCGGACGTCCGTACCCGCTTCCGCGGAGCGTCCCGACCCAGCATCGTCGGATAAAATATATGCGACAGATTCAGTTGATGCTGGGATGCTGCGATAAACTGTGCTATTAAGGAAAGCACGTCCGTTCCCGAGGCCTGTGCAGTAGCGGACTTACGATGCATTGCCGCTGGAAGCTCCGTGTACGTTGACTCCCGCACACTTCCTATGCGAACGTCCGGAGTCTGCAGGCCTCGAGTCCCCGGCTACCGACCCAGCGCTGTCGGATAATTCTCGATCCGACACCGTTTCTGTCGGCTGCTGGGATGCTGCGATAAGCTGTGCTATGTGCACAAGAATGTCCGGCGTCGAGACCTGCGGAGGCGCAGTCTATCGCTGCTTCGCCGAGGGCAGCTCCGCATCAGATGGCTCCCGCATACTTTTCCTATGCGAACGTCCGGAGTCCATCGGTCTCGAATCCCTGGCTGCCGGATGGTGTGACCTGGTCGCCGAAGAATCCTTGATCGGCGAAGCTGGTAATATATCGGCGGTCACGCAGCCAAGGTGCGGTCGTGTGCGCTGACGAGAAGAGGAAGCCTTAGCAGTCTCAGCGGACTGCCTATACAACGGAGCGTCCCGAGCGACGGACGTATGCTCCGCTAGCGACACATTTGTACCACAACATCTGGGGCCAGATGTTGTTGAACGAGAGAGAGGCCTCTCTCGCTTGCCGTCCGGATGGACCGGAACGAGCTATGAACCGGACTAAAAGGCTTCCTCCGTTCTCCCTCCGATCCGCCGTCACTGGGTGTGCATTAAGTTAATTTTATAGTGCTCGCATCACCCCAAAATTCCTTCTAGACCGCAACGGACGAACCCGGCTGCCGAACCATTCGGTGAATGGACGCTACACCGGGCGAGCTAGCGGACGTCAAAGGCCGTCGAACCTACTAGGGTCCTCTTAGGCAATTGGCGTATTACATGAGCACTTTTCCGCTAGCCCTTCATTAATTGTGACGACGGAGGCACACTGTTGGAAGACATCACAGATACATCACCCTAATCTTGATCGTCTGAAATAGAAATTGATAAAGTAGAGTGACCCTGCGGGGAAAGGACCGGAGTGTCCAAATCCCCAACAACATACCGTGACATACGCTTCCCATATTGTCATCGAAATCATACGATACAGAACAGGAGTTAATGCGAGTACACTGACCACATATAGAATGATAATAAGGTCAGAGGAAGACTTCCTCTTAAAACAATTGATCAATATCCTTTCAATGTGAAAAGAAAACAAGTCCTGGTACTCGCACTAACCCCTGGCAATCAAAATACATAATAATAATATGATCCATTAATATAGAAAAAATAATTGAAATCAAAATATTTTGAAAAAATATTTTTTCAGAACAGCCCAAGTTTCTGAAAAGTAACGTTGAGCCCCAATGGATCCCAAGCCTAAGTGTGGACAAAAATTTTAAAAATATTTTAAACAATTTATTCAACACTTACGAACAATAATAATGTATCTAGTTATGATTAAAATAACATAAAGATATTATTATTTAGAAATCCCCCCCTCACACAGAGGGCTGTTGTAAATGTAAACAATGAGTGTAAAAACACTAAAATAAGACTCCAGGCACCCAGGCCCGAAATCAGTTACCAAAAATACACCATCTGATGCAAAACAGAGACTTCCAGGGAAGAAACTGCAGAACATCAGATGGTAGATGCAGAACACAACGCCTAACCACCCGTAGGTGAAGACGTAAACATGGGGAAAGAACAGAATTCATTCTGTTATTCAGCTAAAACTCCCAAGAAATTTTAGTAATAATAATTACAGAAACTATGCCAAAAGCATGGGAGAATAGCAAGGGGGAACTTAAAGGACAGGGAGAGAGGAAAAACACTTGAAAAAACAGTGTAACTAAATAATCAGAATGACAACAAAATGGCTGCTGCCTTGAAAATAGGTAACTTAACATAATTTCATTAAAAAATTTTAAGTTACAGCCCTGATAATATTCTGTCACACATTCTTTTCCTCTCCTCCTTTTCTATCCTCCTTAGAATCACCATTTCACTAATATTTATGTGTCTGGCATCATTTAAACTGAGATTTAAAAGCACAAAGATCAGTCAGATGTTAACTGATGAAGGGCCAAACTTAGAATGATAAATGGCGCCAATTTCGGAACGTCCTTGACACTGCGCATGCGCAGTGGGGGCGAAGTGTGGAGGGCCTTTCAGGACATGTTTTCTTTAGTTTTAGATGCAAATTTTGGGGATTGGGGGGCAAAATTTGTGTTTGGCCCTATATTTTAAGAGTTAGCACCAGCTATGTCTGGGTCATTGGTACAGTATAAAAATATAGAAATTTGGGGCAGGGCCAAAAATCTTACCCCTCCCATTACAAAGCCAAATATTGCTTCACAAACTTCAGTTCAACAAACTTCACGAACTTTGTTTGAACAAACTTGACTCTACACCTCAAAAGGAAGCTCCATAGCAAATATCAAGTCATTGTACACATTGGTTCTTGAGAAGAAGATTTTTCAAATATTTTTTAGCATTTCCCCCCACTCTCTCCCTATGGGGCTGGGCATGTTGAGTTGAACAAAAATGTAATGCCCCTTTGGGACCATCACTCACACAAACTTTCACTTGAATTGGCCCAGTGGCTTTGGAGGAGAAGACCAAAACATGGTGTTGACGGACTGAAAACGGATGGGCAGATGGACAGACAGACGGAAAGTGATGAGATTAGCTTGACTTTGTTAAGATGAGCTAAAAAGTGACTATAAACCGATATTTTAGAATTATACCAGTACTTAATCGAAACAGGTTTGAATACCAGTATGTCGGCCTAAAAATAAGCAGTCTGACATTTGCAGAATGAGGTCCCCAGAGGGTGAATTTGATGATGCTATCCCATACAGTGGGCCAATTTATCCTCTGGGAACCTCCTTCTGTTCAGTTTTGAGACCCTGATTCAGATTGATGTTCACAGAGGGTGAATTTAGTGATGCTAAATTCAACCTCTGGAGACCTCATTTTGCAGATGACAGTCTGCTTATTTTCTGGCTTGCCAGTATGTATCGGTTTATTGATATATCATGCAGCCGAATACCAAAACAGAAGGGAAAATTTCTAAGCCAAAATTAGAAATAACAAGAAGAATGTTACTAAGGTAACACATGCCCCTCCCCTTGTGACCTTCACCTTGCAGATGCGGCGAAAACTTTTATACACGACACACCTTCTGTCCTTAACATTTGTAGAAAGTTTACCAATTGTACTATGATTCGTTTCTGAGCTATGGCTGAGACACCAATATTGACCGATTTTTAGTATGACCTTGAAATGTGACCTTGACCTTGAAGGTACAAACCAGGCTATGATGTGTGACACATCCTCCCATGGTCCTTTATAATTGTGTGAAGTTTGATGACTGTGGCCCTAACAGTTTTCAAGTTATTGGCTCGGACACACACACACACAGACGGACACATGCACACTTCAATCACTATATGCCACCCGACTCAAATCGGGGAGCATAAAAGTATAAATTTTATAGTAAATTTCCCTTCTTATTATACCTACCGAAATTGTTTACTACAGGCTTGCACTACAGTGGAAGAACCTAATTCGGATAAAATACTATTTTAATCTTTCCCAAGATTTGGGAAAGAAAAGTGGTGTAAAAACATCACGAAAAAATAAGCCAAAACTGGGTCGAGCGCAATCGGTGCACACCCAGTATGGGACGCTCTTCCATAGTACAAATCCACGACTTCTGTAAAACAGTGCGCAACGTGTCAATTCGTCATTCTTTTGATTCCAAACAACACTGGAGTTATGTGATCAGCGGGGAGGAAGGATTCTTACCCGAATAAGAAGACGGGAGGGCCTCCATGTAAACAATTTCGGTAGGTATAATACATGTAAGAAAGGAAATTTACTATAAAATTTATACTTCTTATCAACCTACCTCAACTGTTTACTACAGGCTGAATAGACAAAAGGCTGGAGGGAATCACATAACCAACCCACACATAACTCAATAGCACTGGGACCGTGGACAGAGGAAGAGATACCTAGGCCTATCAAACCATAGCATCACAAACATTAGAAAAGACAATGAAAGATGAGGCGTATGGTGAAGTGCGACGCACAGACAGAAAGAGCAGTAACAGCACAAAGCTGGAACTGACCCTGAAAAAAGCCTGAGCCGAAGAAAGAGGGCCCCAAGGACCAAGGTCCTCTATCGGCTCCAGCAACTGTCACAGATAAAAGGAGAATGTAGCATTTCTCCAGAAGGCTGCCAGAATAACATCCGTCATCCGACAACATGACAGAGTTATTAAAAGAGGAAGACAATGCACGCACCTCGTGGCAGAAAAAACAATTGGTAATACAATCACCAGTAGCTAGATGAGCGGAAGCCGCACGAATAGCAAGACAAATCCATCAAGAAATGGATGCAGGAGAGATCTGGCATGTGAGAGAATGCATATTCATCCAGGATAAAGGCGTGAATGCCCCCACCCCCAAGCAGAGCAGCACCCAAGAAAGTGACCATCTTGGAGGAAACTGCAAAGTCCTAGGCCTTTTCAAGGAAAAGAGCTGAACAAGCTTGGAGAGGCAAGGATGAGTGTCGAAACAATGCGGTATCACATATGAAAAAAAAAAATGTCTACATGTACCCAATGCTGGAGACCCCCAGAAACAAACATATACCAGAAACTCCGCAAGCGGTGTGATCGAAGGAGTGACAGAAGCAACAGAGTGATCGCACACCATTGACAGAAGAACCTTCCACTTAGCCACAGAGGCTAAATCAGTGGAGTGAGTGCCTCCTTGAAGAAGAAAGCAACTCCACTGCGTGTCTCGAAAAGCCACTATGGAGGAGACAGGACCCGATAAAGGACATATGCAAAGGAACAATGAAGTCGGGTCAACGTAAAACCTCCTCAGGCGACTTTGGCAAAGAAAGTCGCGAGGTAGAGGGAGACATGCCGGAACCGCCGCTAACAGAGAGGGGAGCAGATTGATCCACACTCACCGAGGCGACGGGTGTGATCGAAAGGATTCGACGACTGCAGGTTCATATTTGGGCGAGAACCTGAGCCGGAATCGGAACTGATAGGAAGGCGTAGCCGACAAGACCATCCCAAAGGAGGGCCAGAGCATCCACGTCGAAAGCCAGAGCATCTGGACACGGGGACACAAAAGTGTCCACCGGAAGGTTCCAACGAGTCGCAAGAGATCGATGGAACCCGCCATGTGGAGCATCGACCTGGTGGAAATGACCCTGCCCCGACGGGACAGGGAGTCAGCTAGGACATTCAGACGACCCGGAATGTGACGAACAGCCACTCCGGCGTGGACATCCTGAGCGAGCAGTAGAAGATCCCAAGCCAATTCATACATTGGAACAGAGTGCATGCCGCCCTGGTTCCGAATGTAAGCAACCACCGTCGAATGGTCGGACAACAGAAGGACCTGGCGATTCGACAGGTGAGGGATCCACTGCCTGAAACTCAGAAGAGCAAGAAGCTCCTTCTGGTTGATGGGTAGAGCTGCATGATCCTGGTCCCACATCCTGTGAATGGAAAGACCTAGAGGATCTAACGTTGCACCCCATCCGAGATCGCTGGCATCTGCCGTCAGTACGCGATCGGACGTGGGTAAGTCCAATGGAACACCCTGCGAAAGCCACTGGACATCTGCATAGAGGAGAAGGTGAGGATAAAGATATTCTGGAAACTGAAGCACCAGATCCAGAAAATCTACATTCGGCCTCCGACTGAGCAGAAAGTGTTGGAGAGGTCTGACATGCAGCCGATCTAGAGGAATGATATCCGTCACCGAACAGTAGAGACCGATTAGCCGGAGAATACTCCGAGCCGTCGCGGAAGTGGACTGGGACAGAGTCAGAGCAAAAGCTGAGAGAATCAAAGCCTTGGCCTGGGGAACCACCACCAAATTGAATTGTGTGCGGAAAGCCATCCCCAGATGATAAAACGACTGAGAAGGGACCAGGTCTGAATTCTCGTTGACTCTGAAACCTAGTGACGTGAGCAAGCTCAACAGAGTGGCGACATCCGACTCCAGTAAGGCAGCATTGGAATGCCCCTGGAGGATATCGTCCAGATATAGTAGTCACCCTGGACTGTGTGCGATGGAAAGCTATCACATGCGACATCAGTCTGGTGAAGGCCCAAGGAACCAGGTTGAGGCCGAAAGGCATGGCCTTGAACTGGTAAACTCGCCCCAGAAAAACGAACCTGAGATACTTCCGTAACGCCCAATGAATCAGAACATCAAGGTAAGCGTCTCGCAGGTCGAAGCTGGAAGCAAAATCTCCCTGGTGAATTGAACGGAGGACTGACCTGAAAGTCTCCATGCTGAACTTGGGAGCAATGAAAGACTGGTTCAGGAAACTCAGATCGATAACCGGTCGGAGTTGGCCGTCCTTCTTTGGCACCAAGAACAGGCGGGAATAGAAACACACTGACCTAATGTTCTTGATGACCTCAATCGACCCCGTTGTCAGGAGATTGTCTATCTCCGTGGACAAAAGTTCCAGAAACTGTGGAACTGTGGTTGGAAGAGGCACCCTGGACAGAGTGGGGTGCCTTCGGAAGGATATTCGCAGCCCGGACCAAACAACATCTAACACCCAAGGATCGGATGTGATGGTGGCCCAACAGTCTGCGAACTCTGCTATCCTTCCTCCAACCTGGGATGAGTCGAGGTGAGGACCTTCATTTCGAACCCCGACGAGGCTCGCGAGGGGAAAAAACACCTCCTCTACTGAATGAAGAATCCTGGGACTTCCCTCAAGACTGCCGATGCTTACCCTTACCCCTTGAGTAAGAAGTAGAAGCGATGGCAGAAGGATCAGCGCCTTTGCTTCGCAGAGGAAGCAGAGGGTACTTGTTAGGCTTGGAACAGCCCGTGCCTACACTAGAAGGCTGATCAAGCTGAAGAAACAGCAGCTGATCTTTGGAATGACGTAGGAAGTCATCCCGGACCGTCAACACAGAACCATGGAAAAGATGCGGACCTGCCAAAGAATCAGATCGAAGAGTAGCGCACTGCTCCTCAGGAAGGGATTGGCCTGTGTCCAGCACAGAGTCCCTTCGAACTAATTCCAGATTAGCCGTGTTACAGGCATGCGTGTGAGTAAGATGCATGAGCGCCTTGGACAGCACACGCAAAGAAGCCTGTACCTCGTCAAACTTATCTGGGGGCAGATAAGCAGCTAAAGCTGAGATGACGTAAACGGAGAGAGAAAGCATACCAAGCATCTCTCTCGATAAGCCCAATGTGGACTCCAGAGTCGTCATCGGAATGACGGCAGACTTGGACTTGGAAAGCCCGAGGGAATTGGAGTCCTGATCCAAAACCGTCAAAGTCTGGTAGACTGGCGGATTGGCGGAATCGTAGGAACGATAACGCGCTGGAGGCAAAAAAGGTGTCAAACCTGGTGAAGAACGGAGCCTTCATAGCCTTGGAACTTAGCTTAGAGTCCAAGGCTGAAAATGCTTCAACCAACTGTACCGACTGGCACAGTCGAAGACGCCCAGAAGCGGGTTGCTCCATAGGCTGTTGGCGCGCGACCAATGATCGCGGCCTGGCTGACACTGTCGACTGGTTAGATGGTTTGAGATTCGGAAGGAACCCAAACACGAAATCAAGAGCTGCCCCCAAGTCCGAAGACTGCTGGCTCTCGACATCAAGCATGTCTGACTCTTCCCCTGAGTCGGAAGACACATAGCCCATCGTGGGCAAACCAGCCGACGCCCCCCATAGTGTCGGAACACCAGGGGGATCAGAAAGCAGCCTGTTTCCAATCCCAGGAGGCGGAGCCATGGGGGCGCCTGGAAACCACTCGCTGCCTCGCTGTAAGCAACATGAAGGCTCTTTTGACAGAACCTGAGTGAGTAAGGAGAGGGCCTCCCTAAGCTCACTGCCCGTACTGGCCGGTTCGACAGGGGAACGAACCAGCAAAGTGGCTTCACCTCTGACCCTCTTAACCAGCGAAGGGTCACGATCATCCAAAACACCCGACGTGGGATGACGGGCGGCAGCCCAAACGTCTGAAGGCAGACGTGTATAGGGGTGTGACACACACCGAGGATCAACATAGCGGGAACTCATGAGAGTCACCACGGACCTCTGCAGGGCAGAAGGTCTAGGCTGCACAAAAGACGTTAGTCCCGTAAAACTGGTCGTGTGGCCAGAATGGCCGAAACGACAGTGTCCCCCCCCCTCCCCCACGGGGGTGGGAGGAGCTGCACATCCCCCACGGAGGGGGTAAACTCACACCAGACGTGGTCGAGTCGGGAGGCTCCCGAAATGACAGCGTTCCACACCACCTGTGGGTGCGGAAGAAACGGCCACGAGAACGCACCAAGGCGAGGGCAAAAGGAATTGCCCTAAAGGAACCGAACTGGAAATAACAGAGGTGAGCGCAGTAGAAGAAAAAGGTGAACTCAACAGAAACAAAAAGTAGAAGAACACCCTCAACTACGGGAGAAGGTGGCAGAAAAAAAAAAGGTTGGTACATGACAGAACCCAGACGGTCGACAGGGACTGAAAAAACAGAAATTCAGCCCTCAACAGAGTGAAGAAATCCTGTCCAGACAGTCCCAGATTGACACCTAACTCCAAAAAATAATTCATCAACCGAAAAATTAATTGTCCAATCGCGTGATGTCAAAAACAAAACATTCGCGAAAACGGAATAATAAATAATAAACAATGAGAATGTGGTTGAAAATATAAACGAGAATATATAAAACACAGTCCTGTTATTACACGATCTTCAGATCCATAATTCAGTCACAGGAAAACCATTATCAACGAGTTAAAATATCACTGTTACTGCAGCAAAGATGGCACACACATCCACCACGTGTGCGGATAATCAAAAGAATGACGAATTGACGCATTGCGCATTGTTTTACGGAAGTCGTGGATTTGTACTATGGAAGAGCGTCCCATACTGGGTGTGCACCGATGGCGCTTGACCCAGTTTTGGCTCATTTTTTCGTGGTGTTTTTACACCACTTTTCTTTCCCAAATCTTGGGAAAGATTAAAATAGAGAGTATTTTATCCGAGTTAGGTTCTTCCACTGTAGTGCAAGCCTGTAGTAAACAATTGAGGTACGTTGATAAGAAATATGAAATCAGAAACAAAAATGGTATCACAGAACTAAATAGTTTCCCATAGGCCACTATAATAACAATATAGATGTAATGATGTAAATAGATATTAAAATTTGACTGCATATACAGAATGAAGAGAGTGGATTACTACTTAATCGCAGCGCCATATATCCTCCACTCGAAAAGTATTTATAATTGTTCATAACAGCACAAGAAACACTTACCAACATTCATCAAATGGACCACTGGGTGCAACCCGGTGGTCCATGTGATGAAAGTTTGCAAGTGATTCTGGTGTTTTGTCCTCAGTAGTTGTAAATAATTTCTAACTGAAAAATCGATCCCATGATGATTTTGTAGTATTGTTGTAGGGTGAGTTTCTCATTCAAAAACCAGGGTTAACTGTTGTAGTCATCAGGTAGTGATTATAGTGTTAAATTGTTTGTAGAGTTGTCAAATGTATAAGAGTTTACATAAGCTGATAATCCTTGATTAGCACATTTGTATAACGACACATCATGCTTGAATAATCTTGTATTTCAAAAGGGTTTAAATATTTGGTTTAGGTGCATGTTTACAAGTACCCGTTGTTATAAGTAACTGTTATGTATATATAGTGTCATTTTGCCTGAAGACGGTAGTCTGGCTATACTGGTTGAGAAAGAAGTATGGCTGGTCATTCCGCCACTAAATGAAAATAAATGTTTAAAGTTGACAAGTGCTTTGAGTGAGCTAATTTTTCCCACAGTATACGCTTTATGACAGTACAGTGGAGCCCACTTAATTGGATATCTCTTAACTGAATAACCCTTTTAATTGAATACAATTTCTCAACACAAAACCATTTACCATACCTCCAGTACAAATTTGACCTGTTAATTGAATGTAGTTAACTGAATAAAAAATCTTGCAACCTGTCGAGAAATTACCCTGACTTCTCCCAGTTGTCCTTTGTTTATAGACCTATTTGGCCTCAGTACATTGAATACAGGCATTTAATCTATTATATCTTGTTTGACAGAGCTCAAAGAGCTCTGTCAAACAATATATAATAGAATAAATGCTAAGTTTTTCTCTAGAACACAGGAAAGAAACACAATCCCTGTAAATTGAATACTCCTGTTAATTGAATAGTTTTCACTGGCAAAGTGGCTATTCAATTAACAGGGTTCCACTGTAATCCACCCTCCACATACAGTAGTCTCAATATTTTCTTTCTGTTTGATCGGTTCAGTTCGTGATTTCACTAATATTTATTTATTGATGTTTAAGGTCACATATTTCTGCACAATGGCTAACTATGACTGTGACAGTTTTACGGGTGGAGGAAGCCAGAGTACCCGGAGAGAACCACCGAGCAATGGCGAGCAACTGTCAGCTCCCCAACATACCAACTCCACACAAGCAGGGTTAGCAGTGGTTGAAGACAGGTGCACCATCGATGTGCAGTACGCCTTAGTACACAGCGTCACCGTGCCCCCGCGTGGACAATGGGGGTGAAGTGTCTTGCCCAAGGACACAATGTGGTTGCCGCAGGTGGGAATCGAACCGAGGACCTCATGGCTAGCAGCCTGCACATGATTTCACTACCAACCTCACTAATAGCACATCATATTTTGTATTGCACAGCGCAAACTCTCGTGTATTACAGACTACTTCATTCTTCTGCAGTAAGGAGCGCATTAACTAACGAGCATTTTCTGCACTTATTGTGACAGGACTTCTAGTTTCAACTGTTGGTAATATATAACTCGTAACTCGCATATTGTCAAGTTGGATAGACATTGTCATACATGGACCCCAAACCTGTTCATGTATTGGATCAAGTTATTGTTGGGCTATAATTCATAATCCATTTTCACTTGGGCAAACTGCAATTTGCAACATTAAAAATATCAACGGGTCATTTATTTTTGCATTATTGCTGGTCTAATGTTGATATTCACTGTTAGTGCCATGTGACAAAATATTCATTTCACTGTCCACTCAGATAGCCTGAATACCATACAGGGAATTACGGGTCACTTTCTATATGAGATGTGACTGCTCCATGCAGTTTGATTAGTCAAACTCAAATACAGAGGAGCTCACTCAATTGGATATCTCTTAACTGAATAACCCTGTTGTTAATTGAATAAAATTTCCCAAAACAAAACCATTTACCATATGTCCAGTACAAATTTGACCTGCAAATTGAATATGGGTTATTGAGTAAACTGGTGTGAATTGAATAAAAATTCTTCTATCCTGTCGAAAAATTACCTTGACTCTCCCCAGTTTTTCTTTGTTTATAGACCTATTTGGTTTCAGTATATCCAATACAGGCATTTAATCTATTATATCTTGTTTGACAGAGCTTTGGAGCTCTGTCAAACAAGATATAATAGAATAAATGCTAAGTTTATCTCTAGAATAGAGGAAAGTGACACAATCCCTGTTAATTGAATTCTCCTGTTAACTGAATAATTTTCATTGGCAAAGTGGCTATTCAATTAACAGGGTTCTACTGTACTATAGCCACTCACAACACTATAATACATGTAGGAATAATACATCCAATTTATCAATGAAATATATTTGCCAGATGAAATCCCAAAGCGGAAATTTGAAACAGTTTTGGAGACTTTGTAAACTTGACTCAACAAGCTCAGATAACAGGGATGCGAAACTGAACAAAAAAATGGTTTACATTTGAACGGGAATGCACATGGATTCCCATAGTTTCATTTTACAGGAATATTACGATAACCAGATTCTCAGATTCACATTAAAAATGAGGTCTAGTGTTCAACCGATTACCAAAAATGACCGCTGACAGATTACTGGTTATTTGAGCTCACAGTCGGCCGATTCCGATGTAAATCCCGATTGTAATACCGTGCACTACGAGACAAGTTGAGGCTCGCAAAGAACTACATTAAATTGAACATATTTTACAGTGTTTACAGTCTGTTCACTACCAGATAAGTAGAGACTCGAAAGAATTTCATTAAATTGAACAAAGTTCACCGTGTTAAACTCTGTTGACTCAGGTCCAGTAAAAATTACCAGTCACCCACACTTGGTGGATAAACGTGGCTCTCAGAGCCACGTTTACCACCCAAGTGTGCGCAACTGGTAATTTTTACTGTGACCTGAGTCAATGGAGTACAACCTACACTTTTCCGATGAGCACTGGCAATTGCTGCAAGTACAGTTAAAACTAGAAGTCCTGTCATGAACTATGCACTTATCTAGACTTAATTACTCGTAGGGATTGCGCGCTATTGTCATATCGAATGGCATCCAAAGCTCGGCAGGTTCTCCTGGTTACTCAAAGCAAACATAGGCAATGTTTCTGCCAATGGACCTTATGGGTTACCCGGAGATCCACTGGCTGAAGCATTGCGTGTGCACAGGCCAAATGTACAGAATTTGATTGCCTTACTGTGGTCATAACGCATAGATTAACGTGCAAATCGACGTGTTATTTGTGCGCATTTCATGACAGGACTTCTAGTTTTAACTGTAAGCTCAATTGTAAGCTTTAAAATTACATGTTGTTTAACTTGCATATCCCATAAAGGAGTGTCTGAACAGGTTTAATTAATTTTAAAAACACCTCAGAGTTCATTTGACAGTAAAGTGCTATAGATATATGTCTCAGATTAATTTTGTTTCCATTATAAAGAGTGCCCAAATATTAACCCAGGGACTCCAACTGAACAAACTTAATCCGATACTCGAAGAGATGTTATACACCAAATATGAAAGAATTCTGATTGGTGGATCTGTAGAAGAAGATTTTTAAAGAAATCTCATATTGCACTAAGTTAAAATACGGGCCCAACAGATAGCCCAAGTATTAACCCAGAGACCCAATTTGAACAAACTTGAATCTCATCCCCCTAGAGATGTTGTATACCAAATATGAAGAATTCTGATTGGTGGATCTGAAGAAGAAGATTTTTAAAGAAGTTTCCTCATATTGCACAACGTTAAAATTCAGGCTCCCAAAGGAAGCCCAAATATCAACTTGGGGACTCCAATTGAACAAACTTAATATGATTCCCCTAGGGAAGTTTAAAACATATATCAAAAGATTCTAACTGATGGTTCTGGAGAAGATTTTTAAGGAAATTTCCTCATATTATTGCATGAAGTTAAAATTCGGACTCCCATAGAAAGCCCAAATATTAACCCAGTGACTCGGTTTGAACAAACTTGAATCTGAATGCCCAAGAGATTTGTATAGTATAATGTATACCAAATATCAAAAGATTATAATTGATGGTTCTGGTGAAGAAGATTTTTAAAGAAATTCCCTCATACTGCATGAAGTTAAAATTTGGGCTCCCATAGGGAACCTAAACATTAACCCAGGGACTCAATTTGCACAAACTTGAATCTGAGTCCCCTGGAGATGCTATATACCAAATATGAAAGCATTCTGACTGGTGGATCTGACAAAGATTTTTAAAGAAATCCCCTCATATTGCTCCAAATAGAGATCCCAAATATTAACCCAGGGATTCTGAGTTTAACAAACTTGAATGAATCTGCACCCCCCCCCCCACCCCCAGGGCCCTGTCCTAAACAAACTTGAATCTGCCCCCCTCCACCCCACCCCCCCCCCCCCCCCCCCACCCCCGAGATGTTGCATACCAAATATGAAGCATTCTGACTGGTGGATAAGAAGAAAATGATTTTAACTCTTAACCCGCTGAGTATTTTTAAGATATTTTTCATCAATTCTAGTCATGGCTGCTGTGAAGCAGCCACGACTAGATTTGTTGAAAAATTCTTTTTAATTTAACTTGAGAAATCATTAGTAAAAACATCCATTCATTTTACAGGGTGGAAATTGGATTAAATGTGCCAAAATTATACATATTTCAGTGTCAAGAGAAATCCTGTCCTGAACAGGAATATCCGCCAACAGCATGCAAAGAGTTAAACAAATTTCCTCATACTGCACAAAGTTAAAATTCAGGCTCCCATAAGGAGCCCAAATATTAACTCAGGGACTTGATTTGAACACACCTGAATCTGACTCTCAGACCTGTCATTATGGTTTGCCTCAAGTCATCACAGGACGGCCATTTTGGGTTCACCTAAAATGACCCCAGGAGGGCCATTTATGGTTTGGGGTCCATTTTGTTTCAGCATGCTGGGTAGACAAATATCATTTTAAGGGACAAGGTTTATGTAATTATGATGTACGTCATCATGTAATGTATAGATGCAGGCTTGAATATTTGGATGCAAGATACCAGGGTCCAGGTTACCCATGATACTCAGTAACATTGAGTGTAATAGTTATCTTGCATCCAAATAACCAAGCCATGTTGGGGTGCATCAATCAGATTTGGGGGGGGGGGGGGGGGGGACAAATGGTTAGAGATGTGTGATATATATCGAATTGTCGGTACGATACTGATATTGTTCCCATATTGAATATCGTATCGAGCGCAACTGAAAAATATCGATCCAACGATATCAGTTTCCGTTCCATAACTATAGGGGACGTTGGGAATCCCCATGTTACTTACACATTCACTGTTATCATGGCGGGGCAATTTAAACAATCTATTTATATACAACAAATTGACAATATTGGGTTAATCTCACGGACAAGCCTAACTTAGATTTCAGCTGAGTTGTTGTTTCTCTATATTAATTTTTTTCATTTATAGCAAAAGAGAAATTCATGAAACTTTCGTAATGTTTGTCAATCATTCTGTTTTATGTTAATTTTCAGCAGAAATAAAATTCGGAAAACTTTGTGTTTGTCAATCACTTCGAAGTTTAATTCAGTTATATTTTTAGAACATAAGGGAATGTCCTGGTATGCAGCATTCAAATAACATTAGTTATTCATTCAGATTTACTGATATTTTATCAATTGCCTGATAATATTTTTGGTGACAAAAAAGAATTCCCATTTAGTGCAGTGGAGCCCACTTAATTGGATATTTCTTAATTGTATATCCCTGTTAATTGAATATAATTTCCAAACACAAAATCCTTTACCATACCTCCAGTACAAATTTGACCTGTTAAATGAATATAGGTTATAGAGTAAACTCCTGTTAATTGAATAAAAAATCTTGTAACCTGTCGAGAAATTACCCTGACTCTCCCCAGTTTTCTTTTGTTTATAGACCTATTTGGCCTCAGTACAATCAATATAGGCATTTAATCTATTATATCTTGTTTGACAGAGCTCTATGAGCTCTGTCAAACAAGATATAATAGAATAAATGCTAAGTTCATCTCTAGAATACAGGAAAGTGACAATCCCTGTTAATTGATTACTTTTGTTAACTGAATAATTTTCATTGGGAAAGTGGCTATTCAATTAACAGGGTTCCACTGTACTTTCATATACACTGTCAAGTAAAAGTAGATAAGTCAAATAGAAACAGGGGAGCGCGGTGGCTCAGTTGGTAGAGGTGCAGGCTGCAAGCCAAGAGGTCCTCGGTTCAAATCCCACCTGCGGCAACCGCGTTGTGTCCTTGGGCAAGACACTTCATCTCCATTGCCTGCATGGGGGCACGATGATGCCGTGTACTAAGGCGTACTGCATGTCGATGGTATGCATGTCTTCAACCAATCTAACCCTGTCTGTGCTGCAGTGCAGAGTTACGATGTTGGGAGCTGGCAGCTGCTTGTCGTTGCTGGTGGTTCTCTCCGGGTACTCCGGCTTCCTCCACCCATAAAACTGTCACGGTCATGATTAGCCATTGTGCATAAATATGTGACCTTAAACATCAATAAATAAAATAAATAGAAACAATAAATCAAAGTCACGTTGTTGTGTTCAACTCCAATCGATTGGGGAGTACTCTTTGTACATCAAGGCACCCCATTGAATAATTTCATATTTTACGCTACTTCTGTGGTGTTGGAATGTTAGTCTTTGTGTGGAAACATTCTATTTTTTATAAATTCCCCATAAAAATAAAAATAACAATTATTTTCGGCTAGGAAATGCATATACGTCCTTCTCAGAGATATAACAAACTTGTAGTTTACTTTTGGTTTCCATATTTTACACTTTGACGTCTGTTAACAGTTACGTTATTTTTTTTCATTAAGATTTTAGTTCATCATACTAGTATTTTATGATTAAGGAGAGTAACCTCCCCTGGGTGGAATCGTTCATAAAATAAGACACCTAGGTTGTTAAAAAATTCAAAATAGGTATTTTCTGGTCTAGTGCTAGTGTACAGAGTGACTAACATCAACCTCATAATTAATATCGAATATCATATTGATATCAAGATATTTGTAAGAAAAATATCGATATCGAAGTCAAAAATTCAATATCGCACAACTCTACGAATTGTCCCGGCTTTGATTTTGGGACGAAACATCCTAGGAGAATCGTCAGGGGTCGAACTTGCTTGGGGTGATACATGTACGTCCCGTAATCTAATGTGACACAAGAGTTGTCACAGTCTGATGTACAATGGAATAACTAATTACAACTTTGGAACTGGCAGACCTCTCGCATGTATTTGGAAAGTTACTTACTGTCTCAGAGTGACTGAGCCAACATCACAAATTGCACTTTGTTACCTCCTTCAATCCACGAAAATTGCCGTTTGCGACGGCCAATTTTGAGGTGCCTTTGACTGAACTAATGGGTTGCAGAAATCAGAGTTTACCGTGCAGGAAATTTTGAACTCAGACGGGCGACTGGGCCCGGAACGATCGCCCGCCTCAAAATGACAAGCCTGGCCTCTCCTAGAGAAGAACATTGCATACCAAACATGAAAGCATTTTGACTAGTGGATCTGATGGAAGAATTTTTAAAAGAAATTCCATCATATTGCACTAAGTTAAACTTTGGGCTTCAATAGAGAGCCCAAATATACAGAGAGCCCAAATATTAAGTCAGAGACTCAATTTGAACAAACCTGAATCTGACCCCATAGACATTTTGTGTATCAAATATCGAAAGATTCTAATTGATGGTTCTGGAAAATAAGATTTTTTTAAAAATCTTTTTCAAATATATGGGCACTATCAGAGTTATGTCCCTTGTGGGTCCCTCCTCTCTGTGGGCGTGGTAACTTCATTTGCACAAACTTGACTTGACATATAAGGAACATGCACATCAAATTTGGTTCAATTCGGCCCAGTGGTTTATGAGAACTTTGAGAAGTTGATAATGCTTTCCTCAGCCTCAGGTGAGCTAAAAAATTTATTTTGATTTTTAACGACATCGAAAATAACCTATTAGGCTATTACCTGTTTCCAAGATTCCTTTCCATTATTTATATAGCACCTTGAGCCTAAACTTGTTTTGGAATTCTTTTGTTTTGTTTTTGTTTGTTTGTTTATTTGGTGAAATTCATTGGTTCCTATAAAGCTTAATTTGAATTTATGCCAAATTATTCTGGGAACATCCAAGTAAACTACATCACTTAACATTTTTTCAATAGGTATAGCAAATGCTATGCAAGTTTCAATGAAAGTGTCAATGACACTGTAGCTCAACTTGTCAAGACATGTACATGTATAGTATGTGACACAGCAATGACAAACATCTAGGTAATGACCTGATAACAAAGGTACTATAAAGTATTGTAACGGTCTGTACATAAATACTGACCGTAGCCTTAACAAATGTATAGGTAAAGTATTGTAAAGGTGGGTGACAGTCAGATGCTAAACTGGAAAAGAAATCTTTTGAGTCCCAGAGTGGGTCTGACTGAACCCCAAAATATTTGTTCTCATAGCACAGTGATAACAAAGGCACCCCAAACACACACTCATTTCTGTCTCAAGGTGAAAACAAAGGTACCCAAGAAGTTTTGTGAAGATCAGTTCATAAATACGAGCTGTATAGAAGTTGTGACAAAAAACTGATTGGACCTAATTTCGGTACAAAATAGCCACTGGCAGCCATCTTGAATTTTGGACCGCACTCAGAAACACTCGTTCCCGTCCCAAGGTGATAACAAAGGTACCCAAGAAGTTTCGTGAAGATCGGTTGATAAATACAGCCTCTAGCTCAAGCCATATTGACATGTGCACTTACAGTGTATAAGTAGCACTAAATAAATCAAAATTCATCTAATTTGCATAATTTCTGCACGAGAAAAAAACCCGTACTCTATGTCATGTATTCCATTTTACTAAACATAATTACATTCATACAAAAATTTATTCAAATCAGAACTTTCATACAGAAGTTCTGTACAAAAGACGGATTGCACTAATTTTGGTACAAAATGGCTGCTGGTGGCCATCTTGAATTTCGGACCACACCCCAAAACACTCGTTCTCATCCCACGGTGATAACAAAGGTACCCAAGAAGTTTCGTAAAGATCGGTTCATAAATACAGCCTCTAGCCCGAGCCGTATTGGCATTTGCAGTTACAGTGCTGAAAGTAACACTAAACAGATCAAGGTTTGTCTGATTGGAATAATTTATGCACAAGTGGAGAAAGCTCCAACAGTTTAGTTTGAAAAACCGGGAGTCATCCATCACCCCTTCTGGGAGATAGGATGCCGTATGAGATTATGAGGTATCTGGTTATCCTTCAGGAATTTCAAATGACCTCCCCTACCCCCCCCCACCAACCCCACCCCCCAAAAAAAATATATTAGGGACAGGTTTTTCCTTTACTTTTTACAGAATGTGATTCTTTGTCTTTTCGCGGCATTTAGCTTGATGTGCCACATAGCGCACCAGTCTTGAAGATCGTTTTCATATAATCTACCAGTCTATAAACATGCTCGATTCCCTCTCTTTGGCTTCTGTAGGCCCTTTGCCACTTATTGAGAAAGCTGATTGATTTGAGGTAGCTGCGAAGTCTAGTCGTGAGAATCCGTTCGAAAATGTTTCCAATACAGCTGAGTAGGCTGATTGGGCGGTAATTTGCTGGGTTACTCAAGTCCTTGTCGGGTTTGGGTATCATGACTCCTGTAGCTACTTTCCAACATTTTGGGAAGTATCCACTAGAGAGACATCAGTTTAGGAGGTTAGTGAGTCTACCGAAAAAAGTATTGGGACATTGTTTCAGGATTTTATATGAGACCTCGTCCAAACCTGGGGAAGAAGAAGACTTACATCTTTTAATTGTGTTAGCCACTTCTTCTTGGCTTATCGGTTCCGTAAGTTCATGGCCATCACCGTCCTCAAACACGTCTAGTTGCAGTTTGCTGCCTCTTATATACCTTTTCCAGATAAAGGGTGTTATACATGCCTCGTATGATTTTTCAAATAATATAAAAACATATCACAGAAGGTTACTTTGATATTTTGTTTCAAAGACATGCGACCTTTGTGTTTATTTGTTGGGAAAGTATTCATGGCTCAAACTTTTCTTATAAGTAAGAATCAATCGGTAACTTCAAAAGGGTCCTACTAGAAACCGGAATCCCCTATAAAGACCGGAATCACCCGGAACCCCCTCATATTTTACTACATTTTCGCCATATATAGCACTTTTAGCAATGGAATCCTATCTAATAAGTTTCCACGTTCAAGACTTCGTAAATTTCAAAGGATTGCAGGGTACAGGAAGCGGTTAGCGAAGAGTCTTCCTCGTTTTGAAGCTTTTTTCGCTCAAAACATTTTCCAAGGGAAGTAACTTGTGGCATCATTTTGAAGTCGATGTTTTATCACGCATCGCCAATACAACACAAACATCATAGCCTGAGATTGGCTGAGAAGCAAGAATTTACTATGAAACTTGAAGCTCACTGGAATGAGTGTTTGGGGGGGGGGGGAGGGGGGGGGGAATGATGGGGGGGGGTAAGGGTGGGAAAAAACTCGGACTAATCAAGATTATAATTTGCTCAATTTGAATGAGAACTTTAGCGAATCATCATCTTGGTTGGCTCATGGACTGTTCGATCGATGAAAGGTAATGGAATGATAATAATCGTTCTGATAATCTCTTCTCGACCACTAAGACGTGTCAAAATCTATATTTGAAAAAAAAACCTATGATTGGAAACCCCTGAGGATGATTTTTTGTTACTAAAAGTGCTAAATATGGCGAAAATGTAGTAAAATATGGGGGGATTCCGGGTGATTCCGGTTTCTAGTAGTAGCGCTTCAAAAGAACACTCATGGCTTCACTATCAAAACAACGTGACGAATCATGTATGAAAAGTCAAAATTACTAAATAAACAAGTAAATTCAAATTCACTAATTTGTTTTTTTTATTGTTTCATTCAAGTTTTTGCCGTGGTGTTATGTGCACCATGTTCTGTACTGTGTTTTTCAATTTATTTTATTTCAAACGTAACATGGAGGATTAAATTCAAATATTCAGGATATGTTGGAATATACTAATACATAATTAAGGTAAGTAAGTAACTGAATCTTGTTTTCGTACCTTTTGTCCAATGATCATCGGACATTTGTCTAAAACTATCGGACATTTTGTCTAAAAAGATTGGACATTCTGTCCAGTCATCAGACATTTTGGCAATCGGACATTTTGGCGATCGGACATTTTGTCTAGTAATTCCGAGCCTAGTCTTTGTAACACTGTGACCCGGGGCCCTCCTGGCCCTCACAGTCTTTGAGAAACCCGTTCAAATTTCATCTGACTAAAACTGAAAGAAACTGGCCGCATTTGGGTTGACTCAGTTCGCGCTTCATATCGAAGACAAAAATCACATAATCAACATTCTACTTTTTGTACTCAGCCCAAATATAATTTACTTACGTGTCTGCATCATTTTTTAATGCAAACACAGCATCAAATTCAAGAAATGTTGAAAAATATCCGACTTCACCACGTCAAAAGACATCGATTTCAAAGATAAACAAATTGTACTACACATGCGCAAGTATCTGTGCGCATACGTAGTACAATTTGTTTATCTTTGAAGCATGATGTTTTTAACAGGGTGAAGTCGCATATTTTTCAATATTTCTTGAATTTGATGCTGTGTTTGCGTTAAAAAATTACGCAGACACGTAAATAAATTATATTTGGGCTGAGTATGACAAGTAGAATGTTGATTATGTGATTTTTGTCTTCGATATGAAGCGTGAACTGAGTCGACCCAAATGTGGCCAGTTTCTTTCAGTTTTAGTCAGATGAAATTTGAACGGGCAAGGATTTTTCTAGGTGACGACAAGGGCCGAATATAGGCCCCATTCCCAATGAGATTTTGGCATGATTTTTCCCAATTTGTAACATTAAATTCCCAACTGGTAACCAGTATCAACTTGGCCACAACATTTATGATTTTTACTGCAAAAGTTGGTCTTATTATGCTGATAAAAGAACTGTAAAACCATAATTTCAATTAATAAAACCAACTTCTTCATTTTTAATGTACCTGTAGAGAAGAAATGTGCACTTTTCTCCACTCTACAGCATCAACAGGATTCCCAATTTGGTCCTATAAGATGTTTTTTTCCCAATTGCACGGGCCCTTGGACCCATTCCCAATACACCTAGAAAAATCCCTGACAGGTTTCTCAAAGACTGTGAGGGCCAGGAGGGCACCGGTCACAGTCTTACAAAGACTCTCCCGAGCCGTATTGAATTGTTGACGGACAGAAGGACGACTGGCCATGGTATGAGATCAAATTTGACTTACGTTAAAGTTGAGCTAAAAATCGACAATTAATTTTCATGGTTTCATTTTTTGTCTCAAAAACATGGGTTGTGACCCCTCGACGTTGGAACGAGCTCGTTCCAACCAGGGTCATAACCTATGTTTTTGAGACAAAAAAATTAAAAAATTAGTTATTCAATAATTGTTCTGTAAGTGTCGTCTACTTCTCACGGTAGGTAAAGGGTTAAAAGATTCCCCGTTCGAGATGAAATTTGATTATTACATGTTACGAGAAAAATGCTGTTTGGCCTTTGGGGTAAATCTATGATTCGGGACCGACTTTCTGTATAACCGGCAGGAAAAGACATTCCAAATTTGTCTACTGTGTCATATTAATATTATCATATATCAAATTACTATACCAGAGACACCATTTCTATGGCCAGAACACGTCCATTGTGCGTTTTTCTATGCAGCATATGTCAAACTCCATATCAAGAATTCAGTCACGAGCTTCGGCTTGATTGTTTACAAATAGGGGTACGTTCGATAGGAACGAGTCAAATACCTCGGGTCAACTGGCCCCGGCTCAATTCACCCCATACATCGGGTCAACTTGCCCCCAAGAATTCATTCATAATCGAATAACGTAAGACTGGTTTGATTAACATTTAATTTTATTTAGTAAGACTAGAACATTTATAACAAAACGACATTTATATAAAATATACATAAATACATCAAACATGAATAATGTTACAGGTTTTCTCAGAAATCTTGTTGTCAACTTATCTTTGGTTCATATAACTTATTTTGTTTTAAATGTTATATATAATAACCAATCTCATTCATCTTTATATTATAACGATACGATACCGCTCATCGTAACGTTATAATATAAAGGTGAATGGTAATAAAAACTAAGCGATAAAAGATGTTTTGCTATTGCAGTATCTGGCGTACTGGACTTCAATCATAACTCCCCATATCAAATCGCTCCGTGACTGATTTGGACCCAATTTTTTGTTGATTCGGACCCTCAATCTGGCTGGTTCGGATCCACAGTCTGCCAGGTTCGGATCATCAGTCTAGCTGGTATGGATCCTCACTTTGACTGGTTCGGAACCTTTACCCAGGACCAGTGGCGGAGATACGCGGGGCCTAGATTGACCAAATCATACCCCCCCCAGATCCAAACCCCAATTCAAATTATGTTCCCCATCTATCACATGTTACACCTAGATTGAGCCCCCCCCCCCCCGGGTGCGACGAATTACCACATAGAACTACATAGATACCACATAGAACTACATAGATACCACATAGATACTACTTAGACCTTAAAAGTGAAAACAATAGTTATAAAAGGGACAATGAACATTTAATTGCCGAAAATATAAGAAATTGTTGTTGTGCTCGATCTATTTTCAGGAAAGACGATGATCGGCGCACGGGTGCGACGAATTACCACATAGAACTACATAGATACCACATAGAACTACATAGATACCACATAGAACTACATAGATACCACATAGATACTACGTAGACCTTAAAAGTGAAAAAAATAGTTATAAAAGGGACAATGAACATTTAATTGCCGAAAATATAAGAAATTGTTGTTGTGCTCGATCTATTTTCAGGAAAGACGATGATCGGCGCACGGACTCGATTCGGATGAGATTGCGCGAAAGATGGACATAGTACCATGGATGGTATTATGGTTTATTTATTGGTGACGCCTTAAGAGTCAGGGTGATATTGTGTCGGTGACAGATTTATTGGTGGAGGAGGCCGTAGCACCCGGCCCCGGAGAGCCACTGAGCATCGACAAGCACCTTTCAGCTCTCCAATGACATTATGTGATAACCCCAAATCCTATTGATTACCGTGCCTTGCGTAGCAGTACTACGCACCAGGGCCGGTGAGAGGGCAGGGGAGCTGGGGTTGTTCTGGGGGGGGGGGGGGGACCGCCCCAGATCCCCGATTCCGCCCCCCCCCCCCCTTTCAAAATTTCTTATCCGCCACTGCGTCAGACCGGGCCCGGAAGGATGGCTCAGATTCCATCAGTGATGACATATTCAGAGAATGATTTTTCTAGCCTTCTTTGCTGCAAAATTCGCAGCAAAGAAAGCAAGAAAAATCATTCTCTGAATATGTCATCACTTTATTACTTGATACTAATGCAATACTTCTGTCATTGACTGCCAATCAGTCTACGCAGCACAGTCCACGGCGCCACAATATCCTCGCCTACATTGAGATTTGTTTTAGGGGTTGGAGTGGGTGGGAGTGAGGCGAGACATTTGACTATGATTTCATTAACTGAGTACTAATTGTGTGAAGTCATCACGATCCTCAGAAGACAGCATACGCTAACGGAAAAATTAATTTATTCTCTCTATTCACGGCGAACATAGGCAGTGTTCGCTCCATGCAAGTATACCTCGAAGGAGTTACTTGCATGGAGGGAGCATGAACTATGGTTTCATTAACTGAGTACTAATTGTGTGAAGTCATCACGATCCCCAGAAGACAGAATACGCTAACGGAAAAAATAATTTATTCTCTCTATTCACGGCGAACATAGGCAGTGTTCGCTCCATGCAAGTATACCTCGACGGAGTGGGTGCGACGAATTACCACATAGAACTACATAGATACCACATAGAACTACATAGATACCACATAGAACTACATAGATACCACATAGATACTACGTAGACCTTAAAAGTGAAAACAATAGTTATAAAAGGGACAATGAACATTTAATTGCCGAAAATATAAGAAATTGTTGTTGTGCTCGATCTATTTTCAGGAAAGACGATGATCGGCGCACGGACTCGATTCGGATGAGATTGCGCGAAAGATGGACATAGTACCATGGATGGTATTATGGTTTATTTATTGGTGACGCCTTAAGAGTCAGGGTGATATTGTGTCGGTGACAGATTTATTGGTGGAGGAGGCCGTAGCACCCGGCCCCGGAGAGCCACTGAGCATCGACAAGCACCTTTCAGCTCTCCAATGACATTATGTGATAACCCCAAATCCTATTGATTACCGTGCCTTGCATAGCAGTACTACGCACCAGGGCCGGTGAGAGGGCAGGGGAGCTGGGGTTGTTCTGGGGGGGGGGGCGCCCCAGACTCCCGATTCCGCCCCCCCCCCCTTTCAAAATTTCTTATCCGCCACTGCGTCAGACCGGGCCCGGAAAGATGGCTCAGATTCCATCAGTGATGACATATTCAGAGAATGATTTTTCTAGCCTTCTTTGCTGCAAAATTCGCAGCAAAGAAAGCAAGAAAAATCATTCTCTGAATATGTCATCACTTTATTACTTGATACTAATGCAATACTTCTGTCATTGACTGCCAATCAGTCTACGCAGCACAGTCCAGTCCACGGCGCCACAATATTCTCGCCTACATTGAGATTTGTTTTAGGGGTTGGAGTGGGTGGGAGTGAGGCGAGACATTTGACTATGGTTTCATTAATTGAGTACTAATTGTGTGAAGTCATCACGATCCTCAGAAGACAGCATACGCTAACGGAAAAATTAATTTATTCTCTCTATTCACGGCGAACATAGGCAGTGTTCGCTCCATGCAAGTATACCTCGAAGGAGTTACTTGCATGGAGGGAGCATGAACTATGGTTTCATTAACTGAGTACTAATTGTGTGAAGTCATCACGATCCCCAGAAGACAGAATACGCTAACGGAAAAAATAATTTATTCTCTCTATTCACGGCGAACATAGGCAGTGTTCGCTCCATGCAAGTATACCTCGACGGAGTTACTTGCATGGAGGGAACATGAACTATGGTTTCATTCATTAACTGAGTACTAATTGTGTGAAGTCATCACGATCCCCAGAAGACAGAATACGCTAACGGAAAAATTAATTTATTCTCTCTATTCACGGCGAACATAGGCAGTGTTCGCTCCATGCAAGTATACCTCGACGGAGTTACTTGCATGGAGGGAACATGAACTATGGTTTTATTAACTGAGTAGTAATTGTGTGAAGTCAATCTGGTCCGAATCGTCCATTGATCTGGGCCGAATCGTCCAATAAAAATCTGGTCTGAATCGTACATGGTCCGAATCGTCCATAATCCTTTTAGAACTACCGGTTGTCGAACATATGGTTTTCAAACACCCACCCTCCCCCCCCCCCCCCACCAGTATAGACACGTAGGGGTCTTAATACGTCTATGTAGTATCTATGTGGTATCTATGTAGTTCTATGTGGTATCTATGTAGTTCTATGTGGTATCTATGTAGTTCTATGTGGTAATTCGTCGCACCGCCCCCCCCCCCCTCCAGATTCAAACCCTAATTCTATTATGTTCACTACAACTAACTGACATGATAGCTAGCCTAAATTGGAAAACACTTGAAGAAAGACGTAAAAATGCTAGACTTCAGATGCTTCATAAAATTGTACTCAATACAGTAGCAATCGATCACAAATCTAGACAAAGCAAGCCACGTCGTACCACTCGCCATTCCCATCACAACGCTTTCTGTGTGCTTGAGTCTCGCATTGATGTACGTAAATCGTCCTTCCACGCACAATACAGGACTGGAACAATCTTCCACAAAAAACTGTCACCTTAGAAAATTATAATAAATTCAAAGAAGCACTAGAAACTAACTTAAATAAGGACGAAACAGGAAACACTAGTTGTGAAATGCCAGAGGATTACCCGGGTGAAAACTGCAGCCCTTCCCAATCAAAAGCCTAAACAAACTAGATATACATATGTGCATATGGACATGGAATTTGTAAATAGTCGCAAAAGATTTTTTTATAAATACTATAATTGGAGCAGTCAGTGGAGCATTATCTCCGCTACACTGCCCCTCTGAACATAACTTACAAGCATATAGATATAACTGCCAAATGATATGAAAACAATCTAACAGTCACTATCATACTACAAAACCCTACCAAACCCCTACCGCTCCAGCAAATGCACCCCCTCCCCTACCATTGACTGCCATTGTAAAATATCTATGAAACAAGACCTATAAGCCCTCCACGAGGGCAAATCCGTGCGCACCCCCCCCCCCCCCCCGAAACCAAACCAGCAGAATCGCCAACCAGTTGATGGAGGCTGGTGCTAAAAAGAAGAAGTAGAAGAAGACATGTTACACCTAGATTGAGGCAAAAACACTGATACAGTGTTTGGTGTGGGTAGGGATCTGCGAATCACATTTTTTTTCGAATCGAATCTTGTCTCTGATATCGATATCGAATCCAATCTCGAATCGAATCTTAAAAGTCAAATTATTTCGTATTGCACCAAACGGAAGTTACGGAACACTGTGATGACTTTTACAAGACTAACTGACACCTTAAACACCAATTAATAAATATTCTCTGTTCAACCGTCGCTGAAATAGCTAGACCTGTTATCCATAGTTTTAGTTTTTGAAGGCTTAATTTGTTACTATTCACGTTCTTAAGAACGTGAATAGTAACAAGTTAAGTCTTCAAAAACTAAAACTATGGATAATGTTCTGGACAAAATTCACTACTTACCTACTAGTAACAATTAAACATTGTCAATTACCCAATTAAATAGTAATTGACCCTATATGAATGAATTGTCTAATGACAATGTTATCCAATTTTTGTTGGAAATGCAAGTTAGCATGAGAGATTCGAAAAAAACAAATCTTATGTCTTACTTCCCAAGAAAGAAAAGCGCTAAAACCCTTAGAGTACATTTGCAGCCGGCTGCAGCGTTGAAATATTCTTGCGTGGGAGATAACAGGTAGACAGCCAATCTGGCTATGTTACCTCCCTGTGGTATGTATTTGTATGTCTCACTGTGGTTAGAAATATATTAGATTTGTAAAGCCTTATCTATATACCGTAAATAAACAAATATCAAATATCAAAATCTTGAGATTGATTCGGGATCAATCTCGAAGCTAACATTTGGTACCGATATCAAATCGAATCTCGAATATTTGCAAGACTCAAGTATTGGGAAACGTTGTTTTCTGGCACAGATATAATTACCTATACAGTCAGAAGGAAATTTTACCCCAGATTCACTCTCAAAGCATTTGGTACCGATATCAGTAGTATGTCTCGTATGTTTGAGGTGCAGGTTGGGGGACCTCGGTGGGGGACCTCGGAAGTGACATCATGTCACGTGACGTAGTGGCGCCATGTTGTGTTGTCATGGTAACCCGCGTGAGCGGCCATGTTGTGACGTCATCTCCATAGTGATACGTGGTGTTAGTGCGCATGCGCAGCGCGTGTTGTTAGGGTGATACGTGTTTCCGTCATCCATTTTGTATACTGGAGGCCGCCATCTTGGTTTCTATGGTAGCACGTGATTGCTATGTTACCCATTTGTTCTGCAATAAGACGGGGTATGTTCGGTGGGTGTGTTCGATTGTAGAAGAGTAAATCTAATTACCACAAACAACCCGACAATCCTTCCAAATCACCAAAATCCACCCAAAATCACCGAAATTGACTTTATTTCCCCATTTTATCGGTTTAGTACGTAGTGCTATAGGACAAATTTACCCAGAATCCATTATTAAAATTACAAGTAGGACCCATATGTGTACATGAAGGCCATGAAGCTAAGTTCCACCATATACTCATATGAGGATCTACCCAACAAATGTGTCGTACGAGGTCTAATTTACTATCCCTCATTTTGATTTTTCTTTGTACTTCGATGGAAAGTTTAAAAAAATAACAACACTAAATATAAATTTAAATTTCTTTTATTCAACAACAAAAATACATCTTTTTATGGTATGTAGATTGTCAGATATTCATAAACAGTCTCTCTGCAGATTGGGCATCTTCTGAGTGGTTTACAGCAGTCTTTGCACAGGCACAAATGGTTACATGGTCGCGGAGCGATATTGGCTTCAGCTAATAAACACACACTACATTTTGTCTTCCGTGAATCTTCTTCTTCTTGAAATGATGTGTCCATTTCTTCTTCTTCTCTGATGGCCATTTCTTCTTCTTTTTCAACGTCCATGAATTCAGGTGGTAAATTATGAATGTAATAACAGTCTGGAGAATATTTTCTGTGTTCTTCTATAACATCATCTTCTGTTTCCCAGAAACGAACAATAATACCACAATGAAAACATTGAGTTCTGTCTCCTGTCCCCAAATAAAAGAATCCAGCTTTTGTCAGTTCATTCGGGGTTTTCACACTTTCACTTTGTAACATGAATTGAAATGTCTTGAGACGATTTTCCTCCAATGCATACTTGATGTGTTTTGGTGGTCTTTGTTCTGGTGTCTTTCTTATTTTATCTTCTCCACGTAATAACTGCTCCAGTACCGGTGGCGGAACATCACGAAAATACGTTTCGAATGAAACGCTCATTCTCTCTACACAGTCTCTTGGATTTCTTGTTTCTAGGTTTCTTGATTGATAATCATTCAGTGCCATCCTGATCAAACATGGAATAGTGAACATTCTTCAATCCTTTTTATCTTCATTCTTCTTTGGTTTTCTTTCTCTTTTTGGTTTGGGTTCTCCTATTTCAAGACTTCTCTTCTTTGCAATATCCACTGCTTTGGTCACTTGTTCCCAATCTCTGGTGGTAAACTGGAACCCAACGTCGTTCTTGAACAGCTGAATCTGTAAATTGTTGTTAAGTTTGAAGACGGTCACATTAGTAGACATCCTTCTTCTTTGGCTGTCGAAACACAAATGAGCTGATTACCAAGTGCACCAGTTTTTATAGTTTTCCTTCAATGCAGCGACATCTAGTGGCTGGTTTCCTCTATGACGTCATTAACCAACAGATCATTATCCGTTAAATCAGTGGTAAACGTGTTGGATATGGTTTCCATCGGTACACCGCGACAGCGATGTTTCAAGTAAAACAGACAGTATTGTCCACACACTGGTAATGGTCCTTGAGGGCACTTCGTATTATACTTCCAATATCTGGAATTCTTCTTCAGGAAATTCTCGAATGGTCTGTGTTGTGGTGGTAATCCATAGGAATCAAAGTATTCTGCGTTGTGGTGACTCACAAAGAGAGCCACCCAATGTTCTCCTTTTCTGTGGTCTGGATCCGTGTTGACTATCAAAGCCACTGGTCTGTGATCTGGTAATCTTCTTGGTAATTTGTTTCTTGAAAATACACCCAAACATATTCTCTTCAAACAACTATCTGATCGAAGTGCATTTGTGGCATAGCAGGGTTAAGTACCCCGGAAAAATGATCGTCTAGTGGATTTGGGTTAGGACTATAATCGTGGCAAGTGGCCACAGGACAATTCAATGTTCAGTCTAGGAGGCAACCAGTTTCTGTGGAGTCTGCAACAATTCTTGATACTGCAGCCGCAGCGAAAGGGTGAATTCAAAACACATAAAAGTTACTTACAGTTTTCTACGTTTATTTGTGAGAGTAGATTCTATCCCCCCAAAATACTATCCACCCAGATAGGATTTCCTTAGGAAATCCCATCTCAAAATAGAACAAAATATCCTCCAAAAATGTTAATATTAATGCAATGCTTGTCAATACTCCCATATAAATATTGGTATTCTCTAAGACAACAAACATATAATAATGTGGAGTGGGATAGAATTCACAGAGAGGCTTCTCCACACTGATAATCTTATCCTGTATTGTTGTTGTTATTATTGTTTAGTTTTAACACCAACAAATTAAGGTGAAAATGGGTCATTACCCTCCATGAAAATTTTGTGCTGGTATTGGTGTGTGTTCTTTGTAGTTTATACTTGCAACAATGGGTAAATAATGTGGCTTCAATGAGAGGGTCTGATTAGTCTTAACATGAATGAGCAAGATGCTACCCCACCCATCTCAACTAGAGGTGAGATTTTCATTCCCGTTTTTCAGTGCCATGACCATTAAAATGGAACAAACTATCGATTTTCTTATGTATTTCATCCACATGATTTTGTCCAAGGAAACAATACAGTAACACTGTTCTTTATTTTTTGTTGACAGCTAACCAGAGAATGCCAAAAATGACGTCAGAAATTAGATCATGTGTATTTTAATCCAATATAGGTCACAGAGAAAGGGCATAAGAATAAAGAGTAAACAAAGTCACCTTTCAATAAACATTATTTCAGGCGAAAAATTATTTTATGGTAAAAATACTAACATGAGTTGAAGGGTTTATTTTCAGGAAACTGTTCATGTTTTTCATGGATATATTACTGAATTTCCTTAGAGGAAAAATTTCCACCACTGAAATCACCAAGAAATAATATCCAAGTCATGATATTTACCTCCTTGAGTGTTTTTGTTTATGTAATCAGTGTTTACATTTGTACCAGGATTTTCTTTCCTATTTTGGGTATGAATGTCCTAGGAGATCCATTCTCCCGGATGGTATTTCCTAGGAAATCTAGTCCTCTGGATACATTTTCCAGGGGGATCATATTTACTGTTACATATTCACAAAACCCTAAATAAAATTCCTACAATTTAAACTATGAAGAAATATTCTCTCTCTGGTAAATTTATAAAATAATATATTAGATATGAAATGAGACTAAGTCGAAATTATCGCATCGCTCTCATCGCGTCCTGTGTCTGGAACTGTTGTCTGGCCTGGCAGCGTTCAGAGGCGTCCTTCCACGAGATAGGAGAGTGACTTCTTACACGACGGAAGACCAAAGAGAGAAGTGCTCAATCGGGTGATTCCGTCGGTTTAAATACAGTTTGATTCGTGCATAGTCGTGCAGATCTTGTTTCAATTGACGTCATAAAACACCACAGAACACCACTTATACCCCAAGATGGCAGAGAGGTATTTCTTAACCCCTTACTTCCATTCCGGGATAGTAGGGCATCCTGCGGGTATCCTATGCTAATAGTATGCGTTCTCGCATTTAAAAGGACACTGGCATTTGGTAGGTGTACAATTTCAAAACCGACAGTACCGCCCAGCGAACGTGCTATATTGCACAATTCTCAGAGCTGAAAGTGATACTGGGTGTGTTGAGGTTAGGTCGGGTCAGTATACAATGCTAAAATCTGTCAAAAGCATTGTGATGGGGTTATCCTAGGTTACGTTTATACTAGCTAATATGCCAATCATAATATCAAATTCTGTCGAAAACACCTTAGTAAGGTTACTTTAGGTCAGACTATTGTCTAATTTCGTGTCTCGTGCTCCACTTTGTAGCAAGTGTGCAGAGTACTTTTTAGGTCAGTTGCACTGATGTTATGTAATGCAAATATACTAGGAATATGAATAAAATTACATAACTTGTGCCTGAAAACAGCGTTTACTTATTAAAGTTTATACAACAGAGAATTATTACCAAGTAGGACTTGGCCACTCTGATTAACACATTAACACTTCGGGAACCAAGACTCCCAAGTGCAATCATATGACTCCGACGCGCCCCACGGAGGTTAACCCGACGCGCTCCGTGGAGGGCATTTTGTTACACATTCTCTAACTGCAACGTGTTCATGTCGAATAATCGAAGATTACTTGTCTATTCTTATCCACTTCTATGATGTTCTGGAATTCTGCATACACCAGTACGTTGATTGTGGTTGGTAATGGGTTTTCGAAATGGACTTCTAGTCTCAAGTTTCCTCTCTTCACCAGATCGAAGTGTTGTCCATGTGATAGATCTGGAGTCAGGTCGAATACGAATAGGGTGTATCCATTTATGTACTCTTCTCGGCTGATGTGGTTTCCTTCATTCTCATACATTTGTCCAGTTCCTTGGAACAGAGTTGCATAACATCTGGCCACTTCTTGTTGTTCGAATCTAGGTTGTAATGGTTTGGCTGGAATCTGCTGCCCATCCACGTACAATGCCAAGTAATTGTTTTTGTAGTTCTTGAAATTATATGGATTCTTTGAAAAGTTTCCATTGAAAGCATCGTTGTCTACACATCCCACTACGATGCGTTTAGGTAGTTGGCCTAAAAATAAATTTTCTTGTGTTATGCTCAGATTTCCTTTCGGCACTGAAAACACCTTGGTTTCCACACGATCGATAGGATATTTTGCAGTTGCTTTTGTTAGTGCTTTCTCGTGAGCCATTCTCACGAATGATTGGAGTCTCTCTTTGCGTACAAACATGGATACATCTAGAATTTTGATCTTGTATGTAGCGGTATCGGCCATCAATGCGAAAGCATCTTTGGCTCTATCCATTTTAAAATGAACATTAACTCCATTCAGCAAGTAACGAGTTTGGAAAAACATGTCCAAATGTAATCTTCCAGTCATGTCCATGATTTTAATTTTCTCTATAAATTTCTTTCGAAGAAGAAATCCCTTGTTATCATCTGTCAAATCTTCCATGTGTCCGGCCGTATCCTTGTACCATAATGCATTGGTCAGTTGTGACTTCTTGGCAGCTGGTCCATAACTCAACAAAGTTTCTATGAAAGCTCTGTAATGATAAGTGTTGTTGGAAGGAGATACCAGTTTTTCATTCAAGCTGATATCGATTTGATTAAATAAGGAATGCATCCATAAATTGACTGGGCCCACTTTGGCATCGGGTGCAATTGATGCCCCATTGGAATCTACAACCGTTGCTTTAACATACAAGTATGTCTGTGCCAAATTCAAATAATCATCTCCTAATCCTGCAATGTGGAATTCTATTGGACCACTGTTTCCTATAGTCGCCAAAGGCCTGTGTTCTACCCATTGCCCATGTTCCACACTAGTCTGTGTTGGTGGTATGGAAAACAAGTCGAGTTCGCTGTTGACACACTCACAAGATTTTTCATTAATGAGAGACATCATGCACCGAGATGGTCTTGGGTCTGAACAGTTCTCCTTCTTTTTGTCGATTTGCTAGTTTTGCGTGGTGCGGGCCTTTTTATACTTTTCCTACCGGGTGGTTTTGAACCACCAACCACTTCATTCCTAGCTCCTGCACCAGCCTCTTTGACTCTTTTGATTGCTGCCTTTTTTACATTTTTCCCTTCAATGACATCTTCGGCAAAGGCTGCTCCTTTTCTCAATAACTGTTTTCCCACGGTCCTGGCTGTAGTTTTCAATAAAGGTAACACCATATTCTTCAGTCCTCCCAATATACTTCCCAAACCATATCCTCTCTGTATTTGAGCTCCAGAAAAAGCCGGCAGACCATTCCCAGCTTGTTTCATGTAATATTCTTCGTATAATTTGGACTTACAACAATAAGTCATGTTTATGTGAAATGAAGAGATCTACGATTTCTGAAATGAAGTGTCACTGTCACTTTCCCGAACTCGAATGGTACTATGGCTCCTGTGTCACCCCTTATATACACCTGGACGGTACTGAAATTTTTTCGTTCTACTGGTACATAATACACATTCTCAAATGTTTTAGAGACGATATCCCCATATTTTCCACGCACGGGTACTATACGAAGAAGTGGTATTCTTGTATCTCCTACGACTTGGTCACGAACCAAGTCACAATATACATAGAGTAAATAAAATCCTTGGTTGACATCGGCAACTCTGGAAGAATTGTAAGTTCCTGATTTAAAAACACACTCATTAAATCCCAAAATATTTTGAAGAGTAGGGCTCAATGTGACCACGACTCCATCACGTACCGTGATACGAACTTTACCAGTCACTCTATCCAGTTCAAAAGCTACCTTATCGTGACGAGGCAATAGTAATTCTTTAACACCATTGATAGCTCGTATCACACCAATGGGATCCGAATAACGACCTTCCTTGAGAGTAAGTCGGTAATTCTTTTTTGAAGACCAGAACACTGTAACGAAAGCTTCTTCTCCACGAATATTGAACCAAGTATTTGGATACTGAATCTCTGCCAGACCTACTTCCCATTCTCCCGTGAGATTCACTGGTTGTGATAACTGAGTGGTGTACGTAGTCAACGTGTTTTCTGGAAACACGTTCATAGAACTATTACTTGTTAGAGTCAAATAAAACATTACTTTTTCTTAATGGTTGGATTTGGTAGCAAATATCCTATGCTACTACTCAAGAGAGCAGTCCACAACTTGCTGTCTGTGTTTTTGAGAGTGAGATTAACGACACTGGTAATGATGATGATATACAAAATGATTATTTGTGAAAAATAAGTGATCTCGCTCCTTGGAATTCTTTTACCAAACAGAGGCCAAGAACCGTTCGATCCTCCTTCCATTTTGAAGAAACTTCAGAGGTTCACTTCCTTTTATAGGTGAGCTGACTCTGTTTGATCCACGAATTGAACGAAATTGGGTATCCCAACCACTTTACAAACAATTCCCTTTTCTTACCTCGACCACGTTTCTTGAGTACGTGTTCGATTTTGTAAATAGTTTTATGTTAAACTCGCTGAAGCTCTTCAGTGTAGAATGACCCTTTCAATATTTCTCCATTATCATCTTGTAACATGTATGTGACTGGATGTCCTTTCTTGATGGCTACTACTGTGAATAACTCTTCGGTCCAACTGGGCAAATAACCTTTCTCAAAAGTTTTCTTAACTTTATTGATTCTCACTCTGTCTCCTACTTTATACTTTGGTGTTTTGTGTTTTATGGGTTGCCCATACAACCTTTGCCAAACCTCTTCTTGATTTTCAAAGTTCACGGCGATGGGGGCCATACCTATACTGCGATGATGAGAATGATTATATGATTTCACCAAGTTTTGAAGTGGAAAAGTTAGTGTATCATTCTTGGTAAAATATTTCCACATTTTGGTTTTCAAAGTTCTGTTGAATCTTTTTACTATGGAACATTTTGTTTCCACATTTTGTGTAGTGAAAAAGTCGACTTTGTGATCTTTGAGAAAATTCTGAAATTTTCTGTTTAGAAATTCTTTGCCTTGATCAGTTTGTAATTTTTCTGGTTTACGACCTTGTTTGAAAATTTTACTAAAAGCTTTTACGATGGAATCACCAAGTTTGTTTTGTAATGGCATCACCCAAGCATATTTACTAAATACATCTATACATGTCAACAAAATTTTATGTTTTTGTTGAATTTACTTATGTTTGAAACATCTACCAAGTCAGCTTGCCATTGTGCATCTATACCACTAACTATTACTTTTCTTCTATGAAATGTACGACGAACAGGTTTGTGGAGAGTGTATGTGTCTTGAGTCTCTAACCATTTTACAACTTGTTTGGTTTTTTTCTTGGACGCTCTACGAAGAGCGTCTACACCACCAAAACTACCAGGCACTTCAGAATCATAGTACAATGCTTCCATGACTGCCTTGTTCAAGTGTCATCTCTATTTATACCTTTTTTTCGGTCCACTTTGGCGTTTCTGTTTTCTTTGGTTGTTTTGGTTCCGACTTTATCGGTGCCTGTTTCATAAAATCCCAACGTTCTTTATGACCAATTAATTCTTGGGGTATGTTACTATCTCTCAAAGCTTCTGCCAACATTTCCCATCCCTTTGGTTGGAAAGATTTTCGTCTTCTAAGTAAATCGTTTAGATGATCTGTTACATTCGACCCTACCACTGTTTGATCTTTGTAGACTAATTCACCCTTCTCATTCCAAGATATATTTGGGTCACTTCTAATATGATTCAACAACAACTTTCCCTTTCTCTTCATTGTCATAGGTACAGAATCGAGAATGTCTTCGTCTTTATTATCTTTCTCGAATTCGACTTTAATTGGTCAAGGAGCCATTACCTTTTGTTGAAATGTCAAGTATCTTTGTAAAATTTGATTATATTGAGTCATCTTTTCATCAGCCGAAAGAAAAGGGGCATCGAGAATATCTCTCATTTCTCTATCCAGTGATGAAACAGCCAGTTCATTCGGTTGTCTTGGAGTCTCTTATAGACGTTCCAATAATCTTGGTTCTACCAAAGCCATCTTCTTTGCATATTCCATCATCCAAATATACCTTTAACAGCACCCAATAGTACAGGAGGTAGCAATGCCCCCAAGAATCCCCCTTTCTGCAAGATTTGTCTCCTCTTTTTGTCAGAGGTACCTTTGTTTGCCACTGCCCTCACTAGTTGTTTCTGACGAACGAGTTTGGTTCTCTGAGCTTTGGTCAGAGGTACTGCTCCCTTCAGTATATTCGAGGCACAGTCACACAAACAAGTTATCAATTCTTTGTCTGCATGTTTTAGTATGGATTTGACGAGTGCGGGTTTCGATTTAATAAGAACCTTGAGAAGAGCGATGTTGCGCTTGAGACGGTCAGACATGCTTCTGACTCGAGTCAGACTTGTTGCTCCCCTTTTATACTTTTCGGAGGTACACATATTGGGTTTCCCCAGGAAAAATTTGACTTCTTAATCTCATGTGTTCAGGAGTATCTTGTTTGAGATCTATTCAAAGGTAACCATATGGTGTCGAAGTAGCATCTTCAAAAACTTCTCTCAGAAACTTGGAATGACCAGGATACATCTGTGCTGCCAAGATCTGAGAACGATCCCTAGGATTTTTAAACAAGATCATGTAATGACTATTGAGAGCTACAGTACTATGGACTTTATTTTTATCGAATAAATTTTGAACAATGTAGATCACACTAATGTTACGGTGATGACTACCTTTAGTAAATAATCTAGACACTCGAACATCTGCATCGAGCATCAGATCATCCAATATGACTAAACTATCAGATTTTAATTCTTGAGGGAGACCCTCTACGAATTCTACTTGGGGTAAAGTATTATATAATGGTTGCCATTCACTATAACACCAAATGATGTGACTTGGGACAGGTGATATAATATTTTGAATGTTTTGAATAACCCGATTTACAAAGGATGATTTACCACTACCCGTGGGACCACACAATAAACAAGTGAATGGATGCTTCCAACGAGGATCCATCTTTGTTGTTCTATGTGGGTACTACTTCCCTTTTATACCTTTTGGGGAGGTGGCCCCCACTGAACGTCGGGACTACTCCCCCTTTTATAACTTTTGGAGAGCTGGTCAATATGAACCGTCATCCAAAAAATATTTAATATTGGTGGTCCTCTGACTTACTGGCTGGGGACAGTTTAAGTTTGTTTGATATTTGTCAAGAAGATGAACATCAAATAACTTAAGCGTCATTACCACCTTTTTTTTTCTTGTTTCTTCATTTTATACTTTTTTTCTTCTTTTTTTCTTCTTTTTTTATAAAAAAATCATCTATTTACAACATCTATTTACATCTTCAATTAGAATCCAATTGTAACAGGTTTCTTGATGGTCATAAATTCAACCACCAAATCCATAATACAACGTCTCTGTTCATTTGTGAGAGGTTTCTCGAACATATCTTCATATTCTTTCTGTACTGGTGGTGGATTCATTCCAGAAGTATTATGGTGCCACAGTAGATGAACATCATTCTTGTTAACTCTTTCAAGTGCGTCACTAAAACATGTTATAATCTTCTCTTCTTCAGACATCATTAGGCATACATTATGCTGAATCTGACTTGGGTGATCGACTGTACATCCATAGCATTTTTCTTTCATTACAGCGTCAATGTTCTCTTCGACATAATGAGCATATGCCAAGCAAAGTTCATGCTGCAAGCGAACTTGCCTGAGTTCACTATCAATTTCATCAACAATCAATGGTTGTGGTTGGGTTATTCTCACTGTGATCTTCTTCTTCTTCTTCAAAGGTGGTTCTTGATTTGGTTTTTTGAAGTCTTCATGGTTAGTAGGTTTAGTGTCTTCAGTTAAAGTTGTTTGTTGGGTTTTGATGGCTGCATCTACTTCTTCTATTTGAGATTTCAAGGCATTCCATTCTTCTAAAGATAGAGCAATACCAGTCTTCGAAGGATAAGGTTTCTGGTCTTTTCCCTCAAAGTATCTTCTGAGATGAATCTTCAGTTCACCCTGGTACGGGGTGACGTTAGCATAAGTCTGCTTGGTGCCAATTCGGAACATCTTCTCTGGTCAATGGTTCGATCGTGAATCATGCCAAGTCCATGCTTTGCCTAATCTTATATATCTTTGACGGACGTGATTGAAAACAACACCCCAGTTCAACAAATTTTGATTGAGTTTTTGATTCTTGGTTGGGTTTGTGTTTGTTTCCTATAGGATTATAGGTTAAAGTTGGAAAATTTAGAAAATTAGTATAGAAAGTAATGGGAAAGAAACACAATGAGAATACAGAAATTTGATTGGTTGATTAACTTCGATCTGATTGGTCAGTTTGGCGATCAAACTGCAATCTTGATCCTTAAACTGTAGGATATGGCCCTCTGCATTTTATACTGGCTTGGGACAGGTCAAGCTACAAACCTCTGTCCAATGGAGATAAGTCAAATAGCTCGAGTGCATTCCCACCCCCTACAGTTTGTATCCTCTTTGAGGGAATTTTTTTTTTGTTCATCAAAAAAGAAAAACGAAAACAACATGTCCAACTTAGCAATTTAGTTTTTCTAGTGTAAAAATTTCTCATTTCTTTTAAATATTCACAACAGAGAATTTCTTAGTAATGATGATGATGATGATGATTTATTCCTTTGGTTATACAATAGGGGTAGCCTAAAAGACACCAGGAATCAACCTTTTTTTTTAAAAAAAAATGAAATGAAACTAAAAAGTAAAGAAGTATCATCTGGTTCCAATAGGTGTAACCTAAAAGATACCATGAATCAACATGTCTTTTAAAATAAATGGAACTAAAAAGTTTTGAATGAAACTAAAAAGTTTTGAATGAAACTAAAAAGTAAAGAAGTATCATCTGGTTCCAATAGGTGTAACCTAAAAGATACCATGAATCAACATGTTTTTAAAATAAATGGAACTAAAAAAGTTTTGAATGAAACTAAATTTTGAATAAAGAAGTATCATCTGGTTCAAATAGGTGTAACCTAAAAGATACCATGAATCAACATTTTTTAAAAATAAATTGAACTAAAAAGTTTTGAATGAAACTAAGTTTTGAATGAAACTAAAGAAGTATCCTCCACTTCCAATAGGGTTAGCCTAAAGTATATCAGGAACATGATGATGATGATGATGATGATGATGATGATGATGATGAAAAAACTCTCTGCATTAGAATAAATAAAAAAAAATTGAAAAAATCTTCACACTAGAAAAAATGTATTGCCTTGTAAGACTTGCCATTTAGAATTTTTTTTTTGAAGACTGCCATATAGGACTTTATGAGGACTGCCATAAAGGACTTTAGAGAATGCCATATAGGACTTTTTACTTGTGAAAAAACTTGCCATGTAGGACTTTATGAGGACTGCCATAAAGGACTTTAGAGAATGTCATAAAGGACTTTGAGGACTGCCATAAATGACTTTAGAGAATGCCATATTGGACTTTTTACTTTGAGAAAAACTTGCCATATATGACTTTATGAGGACTGCCATAAAGGACTTTAGAGAATGCCATATAGGACTTTTTACTTTGAGAAAAACTTGCCATAAAGGACTTTAGAGAATGCCATATAGGACTTTTTACTTTGAGAAAAACTTGCCATATATGACTTTATGAGGACTGCCATAAAGGACTTTAGAGAATGCCATATAGGACTTTATGAGGACTGCCATAAAGGACTTTAAAGAATGCCATATAGGACTTTTTTACTTTGAGAAAAAGTTGCCATGTAGGACTTTATGAGGACTGCCATAAAGGACTTTAGAGAATGCCATATAGGACTTTATGAGGAATGCCATAAAGGACTTTAGAGAATGCCATATAGGACTTTTTTACTTTGAGAAAAAGTTGCCATGTAGGACTTTATGAGGACTGCCATAAAGGACTTTAGAGAATGCCATATAGGACTTTATGAGGAATGCCATAAAGGACTTTAGAGAATGCCATATAGGACTTTATGAGGACTGCCATAAAGGACTTTAGAGAAAAACTGCCATAAAGGACTTTTTACTTTGAGAAAAACTTGCCATGTAGGACTTTATGAGGACTGCCATAAAGGACTTTAGAGAATGCCATATAGGACTTTAGAGAATGCCATATAGGACTTTATGAGGACTGCCATTAAGGACTTTAGAGAATGCCATAAAGGACTTAAAAAATTTGATGAGCCTAATATGATTGAGTAGGCCACCTAAAAACCATTTCGTTTTTTTTTTTTTTTTTTTAGAAATTTTTTTGATCAACTAAATAGAACTTTTTTGTAGGCAAAAGCTAGACTTGGTTCAGGTTGTAGAAAAATATGACACTCACTCAATTGTTTCTTCTTTAAATCTCTAGTGGTATGGTACTAACTCCATCTTCTAAAACTCTTCGTTTTGGGTAGAAATATGATAGTCCATCTCTGCTCTGCTGGTAGGTATACATAGTGTTGTCATTCATCACAAATTCTCGGTTGATGCCAGATCCACTTTGTTGAGTCTTCAAAACTTGCAAATATCTGTCTTTCGTCAAATCATTGTGGCGTTTGCTGATTCCCTTACAACTGAATTTATTGGTGGCTCCGAAACAATAATATGTTTTACTACACAGTCCAACAATGCCGGTTCCTTGCCATTCTACCTTAAACAAGCCTGGAGTCCTCCTGTCAAAACGCTTTCTTTCTTGGCAGCATGAGGGTGACAGCCATTCTTTGCCTTCTAATTTGGTTTTCACATATTCATCTCTGTGGAAATCACAACACTCTGATGGAAACCACTTGTGATTCTCTTTGTAAAATTCTACTCTCTTCTCTGGTTTCACTAATTCTATGGATGGTGACGAAGTACATATATATGCAGAATCTGTGTCCATTTCAGCATATTCGAAATCTTGGCAGTTGATAAAAGTATCGATGACATCATAATAGAACTGAAGCATCCGGAGTTTCGCATACTGGTAAACAAAGAATCCGATGTGAAGTGGCAGATCCAACTTGATGGTCTTCTTGTTGAGTTCGACTTCATATAATGTATCATCTCATGGATTCAAGGCTCTGAAGGACATGTCATTTACAGCTTTGGTAACTTCTTCGTCGTCGCAATAGCACACACGTCGATGCTTCTCTTTGTTGGTGACGGTTTTGCCATATCCAGAATTTCCTAACAGCTTCATGGTGTCGGCAACGATCGACTTGTCAGGGTCAACATCTCCTTGTCTTCTTGCTTCAGATACTTCATCTCCAAATTTTTCAAAACATCTTCTTGGTTTATATTGGATAACTTGATAGACGTGATCAACTTCAATACCATGCTGGAGGTACCACTGCAGTAAAGGGGTTCCAAATAACATTTTTTCCGCTCCATAGCTTCCGATCAAACTTCTACGGGGTTTCTTCATGATTCCATTCTTCTCGGCAAAGGCCTTCATGTGTTCACCAATATCATCTATGGAAATATCTGTATTCTTGAAGATAGGTGTCATCTCTTCAAAGTACTCTTTCAGGTGATCTGGTACATGTATATCACATTCGACTAAACCAAACAGTTCACCGGACTTCACTTTGTTCAGTATTTCTTCCTCTGTCATCGCACCATCTATTTTGTCTGAAAAGTTCTCTTTCAGGAAGGCTTTGAGTGTGGCATCGGTCTTCTTCATCTCTCTCCACTCACACTCCCAGATTTCAATAAGTTTATAGCCCAAATCGGTGATGTACTTTGCATTGGTACGGGTGTCTTGTAGCAGTTCTTTCATTGGTTTATCTCTGACTTCATTATGGATGATAGGAAGGCCATTCTTATCTTTCATGCAGGTATGTCCGTGCCAGAAGCAGCCGTGGAACTGGTATACAGTCTGTGTCTCTTTGCACCAACCATCAACAGGCAACTGTCTTCGACCAATCATTTTTTCAGCTCCGTTAAACTGATGTCTGATGTGGATGTCATCTCTCATGGATAAAAACTCTAACCATTGTTCAGCCATTTTACCATACTTCATTGGATGTTCTGGTTTAAACTGGTTTTCTTCACGACGTCTAATACTCCAACCCGTTGGCATCTCTTGCATTAGGCACCAAAGATATAATGCATTCGCATCAAAGCCTATAATACTTCCACATGGTTTTGCTTCTTTGCCATATTTTGTTTCTCTGATTCGGGTAACATCTTTCTCGTGGTATCGGTTGAAGATAATTGAAGGTCCACCAACGATATTATCTTTCACCAAGTGATGCAAGTCTTTATTCTTCTGGTTAAATAATGTGAAGTAAGTGTCATCATTCATGGTCTGGAACAGGTATTTCAACGTGAGGCCCGGAACACTGATACCATCTTTAAACATGTCGATGTGGCGTTCTTGGTAGAAAGCAAACTGCTTGTCAACTGCTTCAAGGAATGGTTTTACATCTCGGTTATTATATCAGATCAGAAAATCACGGAAAGTTGTCATCTCCAGGTCGTTCTATACATGCTGGCAGTACTGGTATTCTTCATTGGATATATTTTCTTTCTTGAGAGAACTGTAGAAGGCTTCATGGTCTGGTAGGTGGTCTTGATCCAATTTGTTGAAGCTGTCGATCCATTCATATGGTAAAAATCCCTTCGTCACGGAGCAGCAAAATGCTTTCAAAAACTTGTCATAGCTGAATCCTGGAGCGAGGTAGTTGCAAATATCAACAAACTTGGAAGATTCTGTCGAGACGCACATATAGTTATTCGATTTCTTCACTGCAAACTTGAGTGGATTCTGTCTCTTCAGGTATGCCATCACTTCACGCTTGACTACATTCATATCATATTTTCCAGAGTTGAATCCGATGACGGGCATCTCTTGCAGGTAATCTTGAAATTTCTTCTCCAATTTTTGTAAAGGGTGCATCTTGGATGTATCTTCTCCAGTAGCTCTGGCTTCCGCTTCCAGCGTTTCATCAATTTTCTGTCTGAGTTTAAACAAGGTCCAAGCATGATAGGTCTGCATCAGTTGGTGGCAATGAGATGAAATAGCTGTGAGGTATGTCATCATTTCTTCAACAAGTTCTTGAGAATTTCCATTTGTAATAAAACATTTCGGTTCTTGGTATTCTGGAACATTACTACATATGCTAACACTCAATGGTCGGTGTTCTGCTTCCCATATCAGTTTATCACTGTCAGCAGGTAGACTGGATTTGACAAAGTAACTTTCAAAATCAAACGTTGCACGGTATGGATAAAACTTCTTCTCTTCAGAAACTTCTATACCTTCATCTTCTAACAGATCAAATATGGACTGGGGTGGATGGTATACACCGCCAACATACTGGTAATTGACTTCATCTGTACAGGTTTTCTCGTGACGATTGAGTAGAAATCCATTTTTCCATAATTTGCCGCATTTGCGGCATTCAAAGGATTTGCAGTATTGGTCTATATCGATGATGTAGCTAAAATGGTTCTTGTAAATGTTCACATACATGGTATCTTCATACTTTCTGTGAGATCTCTGTACTAATTTGGCAACAATTTGGTCATCATCATTCTTGACAAGTTCATATACTTGGATATTTACTTCAAAACATTTCTCCTAGTCAGGTAATTCGGCTAAAGTTACTCCACGGAATTCATTCTTTGGCTTCTGGGTATACTTGTTGTACATGGCATATGTTGTATAGTTGAGGTTGTCTGTTATGGAACCACTCCATAAAGCTAAACAGCGGAAAATACACAGGTTGTCATCATAATAAAACTGGCGATGTTTATCTTTCACCAAAGCATTTACTGCTTTGTTCTGGAGAATGTAGTCAGGAAGATCTTCTGCCATTCCAATTGGGTGGTCTTTCAGCTTGTTCACATAAAATGTGACGTTGGTAACTCTCTCAACAAGCCATTTCGTGTTGGGTCGTTTTAATTTGGGCCATTCCAGGATATCTTCTTCCGTGACATCATCAAGGAATTCTTCAAAGTCTTCTTGGCAGCATACAAGTTGTGGAACATCAAGTACCCGGGCGTTGTTTTGTGATGGATGGTAATACTTCAGTTCATTCGTTTCATTGTGTCGCAGGATAAAACCAAAACTCAGATTAATTTTAAATCTTAGCTGTTGTGGCAGAAATATGGTAGTCATCAATTCATCAGTCATCATCTTCAGGTTCACATCGTTGATCCGGTAGTTATATTGGTCTTGGACTCTTCTGTTCATCATGTGGCGAGTTCTAATAGAACTCCAGTTATCTTCGTACACGGTCAATATCTCATCTGGCTCTTCTTCAGACATCATATTCTTTTCAAACTCCATTGGGTCAACATCATAATGGGTGGTCGTCGTGGTCCGTGGTTGTTTAGGTGGTCCTCTCTTTGGTTCATCAGTCTTCCTTTTAGATGGTACAGGAACTGGTCGGTGGGCAACGCTCTTGTGTCGATTAAAATGGAGTAGTTGGTTAAACTCCTGGCCGCATTCCATACATGTATATATCTCCAAACATTTCTTCAGGTGTTGATCTAGCTTGTCTTTCCTCGTAAAGGTCTTGTTGCAGTTGATACAATCGTGGGTCTTCTTCTCTTCGGCGGCGTGCTTGGTACGCACATGGCGGTTTCGGTTGCAGCGGTCCGTAAAGGTCTTTCCACACTCTTCACAGGCGTAGACATCAGTTCTGGTAACGGCAGTAGCAGCTTCAGACATCTTCATAAATTTTTTGCAAAGGCAAAATTGCTATAGAAAACTCTCTAGCGATGTGTTCACTTCGAAGGATCGAAACAGAATGACGCGACGTTATTCTTCTCCGGAATTTATTTCGACGTGACGGACGTTTTTGAAAACGGCACGGCGTCACAACGTTTTTTCATCGATATTTTCATTCTCGATGGGCGTTTGTGTTTGTTTCCTATAGGATTATAGGTTAAAGTTGGGAAATTTAGAAAATTAGTATAGAAGTCAATGGGAAAGAAACACAATGGGAATCCAGAAATCTGATTGGTGGATTAACTTCGCTCTGATTGGTCAGTGTAAAAACATCTTGATCCTCATTAATTTTATTATTTAAAATTATGTAGTTAGGGGGGTCATTTAAAGAAATTGCTAAATATAGACACTAACAATTAGTTAGGGGGTCAGTTAAGGATGTTACTAAAAATAGAGCGTAGGAATTTATAAAAAATATAGTTCCAAGTAGAAGCAGAGGATTTCTGGGTAAATTTGTCCTATAGCACTACGTGCTACTCTTAATAAGGAAATAAAACGTCATGGGATCCAAAAAAAAAAAATGGGAACATTACTCCACTTCAAACGAACACACCCCCTCGGTATTACGTGCTACTCTTAATAGGGAAATAACACGTCATGGGATCCAAAAAAGGGATTCGAAATAATACAACTTGACGGGTTTATTTGGGTAATTAAATGAGGATTCTGGGAAAATCCGAACCAGAAAATTACTCCACTTCAGTCGAATGCACCCCTGATACCCTCTCGGTACTATAGCACTACGTACATAACCGATAAAATGGGGAAATAAAGTCAATTTCGGTGATTTCGGGTGGATTTTGGTGATTTGGAAGGATTGTCGGGTTGTTTGTGGTAATTAGATTTACTCTTCTACAATCGAACACACCCACCGAACATACCCCGTCTTATTGCAGAACAAATGGGTAACATAGCAATCACGTGCTACCATAGAAACCAAGATGTCGGCCTCCAGTATACAAAATGGACGACGGAAACACGTATCACCCTAACAACACGCGCTGCGCATGCGCACTAACACCACGTATCACTATGGAGATGACGTCACAACATGGCCGCTCACGCGGGTTACCATGACAACACAACATGGCGCCACTAGGTCACGTGACATGACGTCACTTCCGAGGTCCCCCACCGAGGTCCCCCCAACCTGCACCTCAAACATACGAGACATACTACTGATATCGAATCGAATCTTGAATATTTGCAAGACTCAAGTATTGGGAAACGTTGTTTTCTGGCACAGATATAATTACCTATACAGTCGGAAGGAAATTTTACCCCAGATTCACTCTCAAAGCAGTAGATTTTTCACCCCACTCTACGAAATGGGACAACCCCGCCCAGGCCCATCGCCCACTCAGCCTCTCGGAGAATCTGGACATGTACGCCAATGGCATGTCGTGTTGTGCCTCCTGAATATTACTCAATTGCTCAGCCCCCCCCCCCCCCCCCCCCCCCCCTTACTTGAGAATCCTAGCTCCGCCACTGCTCAGGACGAAATATTTTAACAAGACAGACAAAATATAAATACAATATGTACATATAATCGTGAAAAAACGATAGAAAATTATTTCAAGCAGTAAGGAACAATACGCCCAAAATAAAAAACTGAGTTTAAAATAAATTAAACTAGGTGTATGGTTATTTCGTTTTGTTCTTGATCTCTATTTTTATTTGCTTTGTCTCTTCTGTTTTGTTGTTATATTTATATTTTTTTACTCTTTGTTTTGTTTTGTTTTTTTTTTGGGGGGGGGGGGGGGGGGGGTGGGGGGGGGGGGGGTGTCTGTCACATATCCAAGCCTGTTTATATTTTCAGTGTGTTTACGTTGTGCAGATTATTTTGAATACAGTAAGTGCACAAGATAAACGTGCATTATGAAGATAACACTTCCCGCAGCCATTGATTTGTCGTGGTTCTCTGATGAGAATGCCCTGGTTATCACTCCCAACACCCAGAAGGGAGGGTATAAGGTCGATTGGGACCATGGTGGATGAAACCCTGGCTGATTCGATCCCTGGCTGATCGGAC